>JTDE01000068.1:262415-286174 GCA_014338405.1 Paragonimus skrjabini miyazakii
TTATATTATTATATTATTATATTATTATATATTATTATATATATTATTTTATAGCATCACTCCAAATGACAAGGATAATGAGTTACTTAGGCAGTGAAGCTATCAAATCCGTAAGTTTCTTTAACCATAATGTGGCTCCGCCTTAGTAGAAAAATCATTGGACGATTAACTCTAATAGCGATTTTTCGCGTGAATCTGAAAGACAAAGCGTGACAATTTAAGACACAGATGCACGGTGAAACATTCTTTCAAACCGATCAGGAATCAGATTTTTTTCGGTGGTAAAATCAGTGAATGAATTGCCAGCGCCACAATCTTCTGGACCGTAGTCTTAACAAACGAATGACTGAAGATCGCTGAGTCTAAATGAGATTGTGCCGATAAAAAAAATACAGACGTTATCTCCTTGTGAGTTTCATTGAAAGCAACTTTCTGTTTATTACGAAAATTTGAGTACGCTGCATTCACCCGTAATATTATTCATAACCTTACAAAATTTGGCTGCATTTGTTACTTGTGATAAGTACCCTGGATACAAACCTGGGGTTCACACGTTTGCACTGTTAGTTACAAACTGAATTTGGACCGAGTTTTCAAATACAGAATAAGTACTTTCCGAAATTTATCGCAACATCTTCCCCCGACAGATTTAAAAAATCAGTCAGAAAATGTACAGATCTGACTAAACACTGTCACTATAATGCCCTGTTTGTGAATAGCTCGGCCGTACGTCTCCTCTTTATACTCACTTTACGGGCTACCCCTGTTTTTCCTTGCTTTCAACTAGGGTGTTGGAATTAATCTATCATCTAAAGGTAGCAACCTTTTAAAAGATAGACAACTTCAAATATTGTTAACACCTGCTGCTGTCGTATTTTATAGGCATATTGAAATATTCTGTTGTCTGTAATGACGTCATCAGTGTTTCACCTGCAATAACATGCACATAACCAATCAGACAGAATGCACCAAAGGTAATAACAAATTTCATGAAATTATCACTATGGGCAGCACGAATATTCATCTCAAGAAAATAAACTTGTATTGTGATCAATCTGCGAATCCAACTGGAAACTGAGAACGCGTTTCCAACAAAGTGTACATTCAGGTTGTTATGCCTGAAAAATGCTATGGGCGATAGCCTTATGCCAGTCATTCACGGAAGTTAGTAGTTTATGAAGCATAAGTAAATGTACTGTTTTGTGGATCAGTACCACATTCAATCCAGTTTTGTAACAGTTATTCATAAACATCCTCAATAATTGTCATAATGAACCACTCACTACAAGCCCACTAATCGATAATGGACCAGTTGTCAGATTGGTCCTGTATGACATCAAACTGACACATGCCATTTTTTTACGTTATTCCGTGTTCGTAACTTCAGTTTGGTTTGTTCGTTCAATCATAGCTCTCAAATGAAAATAACGACATCATACTGTAAGTAAACGTTTGGAGACAGTGAGACAGAACATTTGTAGTAAGTATAGCGAGTTTACATAAATTTTGCATTAGACTACTGTGTATTTATGGGGAAAATTTGCAGTCTTCTACCGATCCCAAATATTCGAACAAAAAGGTGGGTGGAGAAAAACGTAAATATTTTTTGTTTTTCTGTTGTACTTTTTGCGGCGTCTTGATTTTGTTGCAAATTGACGGAGTACTCTCCTTTTGCAGTGTTTGTGTGAGGCAAAGTTTGTCGGTTACCAAATAATGTGCCCATGTATATTACACTGTTTGCGGAATATGATAATCTTCTTCTGTGCCTAGGACTTTTTTCACCACGTCGACGATCTCCTTAGCTGTGTATTTCTTTTTTGCTGTATACATTGTTGGACACCGCTGTTGTCGATATATTCAAAAGTTATGATAAGATCATGCGGAGCTTAGTCAAAATGATAGCCAACTTCAGTACGAAATTGCAGAGATTCAAAATTTTTGGATTTGATTGATCGGTAGTGGGAGGTTTGGGTGATGTAAGTCGAACATCATACAGAAATCACTGAAGCTTTCGCAGCCCCGCTAACATTTCAGCTAGCTTCATTCATGTAACAAACGTGTGCACCGTTGACGAAGTCGAATGCGTGAATAATTCTAGTCTGAAACTATATTTCAAAGTTAACTCAAAGTACATTTTATTCTGTCGAAAGGTGGTAAACGATTGCAGATTTGACACAAATTTTGGCAGCTAAAACGTGTGGGAAATCGTGAATTCACAGTGGATAGTCAACATATGTTAGATGATATTTTGTTGCCTTTCGAAAAATGATTCCCGATGGTTAAAAAACTGACCTTTAGTCTACATCACCCTTACAGAAGAAAATACAGTTTCACAATTTATGATCATCGTACAAGCACTGGAAATATTCAGATGGAAACCAGTGAGACAAACTGTACTTGATGTTGTAAGTAAAACCCATATACAGTTTCTGTTACAATGAAAAGTATGGAAACAGTGCATGGGTTAGTGTGTTACATTATCCTGAAGGTTGCATATATATTCAAGTCGTAAAGGTGGGGGTACTTTCAGATGTGTACAGCTTGAAGGACCAGTCTTTCCTTGGAAAACATGGAATTGTTTAATCTGAAACAAACGTGAAATATAATTTCAGCGTAATTTGGCCTGAACAGTAAACCTTTTACGTTTATCTTTTATTTTCCGATGACAAAGGCAAATGAGCAGTCCTAGGACGTAAACAAACAGTTATCTGTAACAGTCTATACCAAATCTACTCTAACATCCGAATAGAATCTAACAAACTGTAAACCTTCCGGTAATCATTGAAAAAATTAGCCGCGTTGTCTTTAATCAATTACGTTGTATAATATGATAAACTGCTCTGTGGTCTTGTACTTTTGAATTCTGTCCCTCAAGGACAGCAAACCAGGTTTACACAAGTTAGCCTACAGGGGTGATGACACGAAATAGCTTGTAGATACGTGGAGGTATGCGTGCTGTGACACGATAGATTGGCACCTTGCACTCGGTTGACAAGTCTCTAGCAATGTTCTTGAGAAGTGATGTTATTGCAGTTAACAACAGTTGTTTGCATTTGTTGAACTATAATTTTCCATTTGCCCGTCTGCTTGGTAAATTAACCCTCCCATCTGTTTTACAGTCTCACTTGGAATGTGATTTGCAGTCTGCTAGTACACATCATTTCATATGTCAGCGTAAAAATAAATCCATGTACTAGCAAGCTGGAAGTGGTCATGTGAACGTTGTGTGATAATGTCGGCTACACTGTGTTGATTCCCGCAGCTCTGTTAATCTGTTAATGACAGTTACATAATGCAAACACTCAGGCCATTTAATTGGTGAATTTCGGAAAAATTTCATCTAGTTGGTGAATGCAATGGCATAATAAGAGTGTATCCTGGTACTCTGCTGACTAGGCATACAACACCAGCTTGTATACCGGATTTCTATCTGATCTTTTGGTTATAGTAACCCGTTAAAAAATGCACTCGATCAAATTAGCATGTCGTTCATAATCGCTTACAATGTTTACAAATCGGATAATTTAACGCTATTTCAGACTGAAATGTCGTGTTTTTCTTTTTCAAGCTGTCCAGTATGGTTCTCAATCTTCGTCACCGGTAATTGTGATGCACAACTCTGGTTGAATCAAATGTGTGCTAAGTGGTATAAGTTTGCTAAAGGTGAACTGGAGCAGCTAGACTATAATTTAATCATTGTAAGTACTGAACACATATATGGTAGTAGTTAACAAACGAAATTGTATTTCTGTAGACAGACAGACAGACGTGTCTTAAGTTGCAGCTGGGTTGAAACAAGACGGCCTTTAATCTTGTCGCTAACGGAACCGAAACTAAAGCTTACCGAAAACAATGTCGGTTGACCTAGATTACAATTTACGTTAGCAAATATGGACGAACATTTGTAGGCGTGGACAGCAACAGTATACAAGCACATAAGTGTTGGAAAGTCTATAGTAAGTTGTGAGCAAACTGGAGATGGGAAACGTAATGATATACTTGATAGAAATCTTAAATTAACACAACAATAGGGTACTATTTTTGTCGTTATTTTAACTAAGCTCATAATAAAAATAACATCCTGTTTGACGTATCGCCTGTGGATGACGCTAATAATGGTATGTTGATGATCAGGTGAATTCAAGGAAACTTAGATCCACATGTGCCTAAAATAGCGTGGTCAGCAAACAACTATTGATATTAATGAGGTTACAAGCAATATTGTGTAGGAGAATTACATGACTTTTTTGCCATTAGTTTACGTTGTTTCGTAATGGCTTGTCCGTATTAAAAGATAGATTATCAAGCTGTTACTATACCAAGCATCGACATTTGTTTATCGCAGAACGCTTCACTTGTGATTCACGGATTGATTGGTGTCATCTTAATATACGGGAGAACGCATGTGACCGAAGAAAGTGGGCTACGCTTAAAACACTGGGGCCTTGTTGGACAGTCTTTATGAACCGAATAAGTATAAACCATTTGCGATGTGTTTATAACCGGTGAATAAGTGAGACCGGTTGAGGTCTGAAGTCCTTAGAAGCTAGTCAAATGTCTTGAGAGTTTCTGGCTTTACGGTAGTATCAACTGTCATTTTTAAAACATGACATCTCGTTAACCCGAATTAAGAAGAAAATATCGGCGTCACCACATAAACAATATAAACCGAGGATAAAAGTAATGGGGCTTATGATAATAACGGGTGGACAAAAAGGTTCTTCGAAATTAATACCGATTTCTTGCTTCTTATGCGATATGGCTCGTCATGAGTAAGCCTTACTAGGTTTGAAACCTCAGCAGCCATATATGTCATATGCTACCGGCGGTTTCTGATCAACAAACATTTACTTCATGTTTTCATAATTTTTAAGAGTAGAGACAGAAATCTGGAGTCCAGATGTTGGTTGAATGTCAACAATGTTCAGCGGGCAATATCGAGTCTGAGGTGAACATTTAATGTATCACACAATACCCACTTTCTATAACATCTGTTATCTAGATCGACGCCCCTGCAACATTTTTAAGGATAAAATTTTCTCCGTTATCCTTTACTGAACAGTGCAGGCTTCGAATCGTGTTAATTATCTGTCATAAGACCCTCGGTATAAACTCATTGGGGTTACTCCGACAGCGTTTACTGCAGGTTGTAGCTTCAGACAATTGTTATATGGACAGTGCATATCAGATAATTGCGCGCCAGATGACTTAAAAACTCTCAACTGTTACCGTCATGTCGGGAAATCTGGTTAATGAGACATCTCAACCTACGAAGGCATTGTTGGATTCAGCTGTCCGTGCATTACTTGAATGGGAACGTAAGGAGAGTCTGACTGAAAATATGGAAGCTAATGTGGAAGTGTAGCTCAAATAAAATTACTATCAAATTAGTATTTCTGATTATATCTAAGGAACGGCCTACTGCACTTTAGTTTCCAAGTACTCTGACAGAGTCGTCTACGAATGCTGGCTGGGGGATTTTGTTTATCAGTGAATCGGTTACAAGCAACTTGTTTGCTCTCTAAGAAAGTTATCTAAATCAAGCTGCGGATTATCGCCCAATGTAAAGAAGTCATAGAAAGGGTATTTGATGAGCAGATAATTTTACTCCTATTTCTCACGGTTGTTAAACCTAATATGTGTACACATGTTTGTGAACTATTTCCAGCAAACAGTGTTTTGTTCGGACGCATGTAATGACACGTTTCACCGCTCACGGACTGAATAACCTATTGTGTTCCACTCTCTATATGAGGGCAAACAGCCGAACTGGGTTTGTTTGCGCAACCCTGTGTGTGACACGATATATCTTGCCGTAGTCTTGCGGGTTGCAAGCCATATGAAATTAAGTTTGAACGAGATTACGCAAATCGGTGGTGATTAATTCGACTTTGCTCAGTATACCTGTTGGTTGATATGAAATTAACGCATAGCAAACGCAAAAAACAACTTTATTGTTTACTTGCTTACTGTAACTAATCAGATGCGATGTTCTTCCGGAATCTTCCTTTACGTTAGCTACTTTGAGGAGAGGTGCACGACACCCACTCGCCTGACCACTTACAGACTGCGAAGTAAATAACCTGCCGGAATCAGTTACACCAGATATGCTATAACAATTCGTTAATCAACGGTTACTTAAACCGTCAGACCAGAGTACACATGCTCTTAAAAGTTTGCTAGTTTCGAAGCCTGACAGGTGGATGTGTTTGCCTACTGATGAGTTAAAAGCGTCCATTGACCTATGCAATTTTCATGGTAACCCACACTAAATTCCTACAGAAAAGCTCTTTTTCTCAGCTTCAGCAATATAAAGTCTGACTGATAAACCGAAAAAAACTAAACAATTCAAGTGAGTAATGGTCAGTCAAGGTTGCACACATAATCTTATCTTCAAATCGTAGAAACAATGTCCGTTGGATCACGCGTCAAAACAATTGTTAGGTTTTATTTAAGATGAATACGAGAGGGTCCTTAGAAGCAAACAATTTTATTAGTTTTTATTAAGGAGTTCTGTCGACAAAAAATAAAACTCACTTATCTACCGAGTGCCAACGAATAGATCAAAAATGGTTAGCTTTCGAGTGTTGACCGTTGCCGTGACCATTAGTATTGGATTACGCAATCTTTACCTATGTGCTCGGAAGAAGTTCGTGCGGACACTTAATCTCCCTGGCCCACAATCAATCAAGCCCACGAATTGGAACAGGGATTGCGTAACTGATAGCAAACACGCTGTTCATAATATCTGTTGACCATTTTCATGACTCACCCCAGCCACTGTTTTCATATTTATTGTGTTGTAATTAGCCTGATGATCAAACACAGAAAACAGGTCTTGTTCGCTACTCTGTTGTTCTCATGAATTTACCATAGCTTTGGACATCTAAAGATCTGTCAGGCGGTCACCCCAAAAACAATCTTTAGACTAGTATTCCAAGTAACTTTTGCAAAAGCACGTTGACCGGAATTTTGATATATATTCTTCACTGATGATCTATGAGGGGAGCAAAACTTCAATTTAGTGCTTCCTCATTAAAATAACCAAAGGATCGTCTTACTACAAATTGCGTTAACCCGCTAAAATTGTTCACATACCAGTGACTTTATATTATGGAAATGGTATATATTAATTATATACTGTTAGCATACGAGTTTAACAATGCAAAAGATGCGGCAACCTTTAATTGTTGCCCTTTTTCAATAAGCCAACGGATGAGTGCGTGTTCATATTTAAAAAGATTGTTATATTCGTCAAAGATGGCAGAAGCTGCGAAATAGTGTCAGTGGTTTTGGGGGCCTGGCCACTGATATGAATATGAAACTTAACTTGCATACATAATATGCCATTTATAAACATGCCTTCCGTTACCACATGTCTTAACTGTCGAAAATTTGCTGCACTGCCAAGTTTGTGGTTTGCGATATTTGCTAAGAAAACAGCCAAATTGGGGGTGCGTTTGGCAGTCCAAATGAAGTTCCTACTGACATTTATGATGTCTTCGACAAAACCGCAACTTTCACAACGGACATGCTGCTCCATACTACCTGACTAGTCGATACTCTTTATAGCCTGTTTCGGTGAATTGTTGCAAGTGGTGATCACACACTGCAACGTACACACGTGTTGAGAACGATAAAACAGTTAATTACTGAGGTTTTAGAATTTTTGCGCACCATCGAAGGCTATAATTTAAGAGAATACAGTTGTTAAGCATAGCCGCACAACTAACATTCGACGGTTAAGGCTCTACGTTTGACAAACACATGGTATCGATCTATACGAAAGATAGAATGTAGCTAATTCTTCTAGACTGAACCTATAACCCGAAATAAAATTGCAGAAGCATGATGGTGGCTGCGAAAATATCTGGTGAACGAATATCCAGAAATCATTTTACTTTAATCAAAAAGATGTTTACCAACTAATTACCATTTTGCCATAAATTCTCGTGTACGGTTAATAGCGCCGATGCTTAAATGGACGCAACTTTAGAAGGTAGTGGATTAACACCACGGAACCATTACTGTGAAAAATCTGCGAGGTAATTGCGTATCATTTCATATTGTTGCTTCAGGACTGCGATGTAATGCATTCACATATCCCTGTCAAGTCACTATTCAACAGTTGGCTGAGAGCTTTTTACTGCACACAAACTCCGTCGCAGCTCTGTAATTTCTAAAATAGTTTGTATTTACCAAATAACTATGTTCTAGACGGTTTCCATTGGACAAATTCTGAGTAAAAGATGTCAAATATCTGTTCTAGTAGCCTTGCAACGCCGGAAAACCAAACTTCTGGACGCATATAATATGTAGGCAATGTTGGAAAACGGTTAGATGACGTAACGAGGTATAACGTGTGAACAATTACTGACGTAAATGAAAGACGTTGAACGAAGTGGTGAATATCTGTAATTACTCTCCGAATGTTTTCAGCGAATGTTACCATAACTCATAAAACTGTTGAAACATGACCACAGCCCATATAACTACTTCGACCGGACAACTGTGTGGGTGGACATCCAATCACGTATGGCGATTTAAGTTAGTTTGTGATGATGGTCATGTTGGTTGCACAACAGTGAGCATAAGTTTAGGTTATTCATCTACCCACTATTTGGGTGTCCATTGGTTTCCTCGGTGGGTGTCAACTAGTGACTGATTATTCTGAATGACTCGGGTAGTAGTTGTGCAGCATTTTATGTAAGGTTCACTTATTTCTCTACTGACGTTATTCAGTCTTCCAAAACTTGCTTATAAACGATAACTAGCCACAACATAGGTTTCTATTGAGGCAACCACGGCTAGGCGTCAAAAGACTGAGTGTTAGTACTGCTTGCTTCACGTTTGTTAGGAAACAGCTGACAACGTCTTACATGCATTTCATGATGTCGATGATCATCATGATCGCCCGTTTTGTTTGTCGTTCCGCAACCACTAGCATGCAACAATATATTGGTGGAATTATTTTATTTCCGATACTAACCAAAAATTCATCACTACGGTAAAACGTTTTATGATAAAGACTATCAAATCGGGATTTGACGGTTAATTTCGTCGAAGTTCTAACTGCTGTAGTAAGTCCCTACGTATAAGCTTCATTCTTATGTTATAGTCATTATTTCCTGCGTTTGTCGGCTCTGTAGAAACATTTTGGGCATATGCACTAGTGCAACCCACGTTAGCTGCAGCCCATTTATCTCTTCGCAGTAACAACCCAAACAATAGTTTGTACATTCAAACCGTACCCTGTTTAGCAGGTTTTGCAGTTTCTCTTACTAGAACTTGTATTGTGTATACCTACACTCTTATTTAAAATGCTGATTGTTTAGAAGATACCAAAATCTACCAACACAATTTAACGCCAAACACTGAGAGTATTTCAGTTAATGTTGTTATCAAGGCAAAATATCAAGGATGATGGATCAGGTGGACTATCCTCATACGTCCTGAAACTGCGCTGAAGTGTACTGCTTCAGCTGTTAATTACTTGCGTAGAGTATCAACCAAACGTTGCTGTTGGTTGTTGATAGTCTGTTCAGACATTTCCAATGCAGTATTACAACAGTACATTGCAAAGACACGTTATTGCAAACGACATTTTTTCTCATGGACTTGAGCAGTTTTGGAATTTTAAGAGCTGACCAGGTTGACAGTTAACATTTTTCATTAGTAAAAGGTTCGACGTTCAGAACTGACATCTGAAAACGTTTCCCTTCTTGTTCGCTTACTATACGGACACTGAGAAAGGTTTTGATGTCAGCTGGTATGCTTTTCTTAGATTATAGAAGTGCATTTCTGTATTGTGTGATAAAAACTGGGTGGGCTGCAACACAGTAACAGATCCCATCAGAGCTTAACCAATCGATAAAATGATCAGGCAACCAACCGAGTGGAATACACATACTTCGCAAGAACTTTGTTCTAGCACAAGACGGTTAAGTTCCCTTTTCCAGAGACTAGCCTGTTTAATTGTTAGCTTTCATGGGTTGAATACGGTCACCTGAATTTAAAAACTTCATGTACGCACCGTTGCAATTGTAACGGATTTAGACTTTCTAATGCAGAACTACTTGAAAATAGCGCATAATGTTTGAACACGCAACAAAAGCATGCGGTCTGGCAATTCGTTCCACGAGGCTTATCGACGATTGTGAATGACAACTGGTATCAGCTACTAATTTAACGGGAAATATTATGTATATTCAGCTTGTGTAAGCTTCAAAAATGTCCTCACTCATATAACTGGTGGTTACTATGACTCACAATAAGGCTTGTCATTCTTTCCTTACCTGCGATATTTCACGGATGCCAAGATGTTTCATTTTTTATAATTCACTTCGGGTGTATTTGATACAAAACGTTTGGCGAGCGGTCGGTTCCAAGACATTCCAAACTCTACCCGACGGTTTACTAAAACTAACTCACAGTCCCCTGTGAGCTGAGGACATGCTCCGTTAGAAAACCCACATACCACAGAATTTTAAGACAAGTACCCTAAATTATGAAACCATTTGGGGTGTACACATGTTTTATTTTGTTGATGCGTCAATAATCCAAAACTTTACTTTCCATTTATTCTTGAACCGTTGCAAGTCGTTTTTTGTTTTCATCACTGTGTCGTGCACTAAGATGATATTTTATTTTTGGACTGCGTAAACTAACGTGATGACGTGTCATATGTGGTAAATATATCGTATGTATCCGTTAATTGAGGTAAAACATCCGTGCAATCTCTCTTCCTCTCTGTGTCCTCCAGCTTCTATCAAGGATACCAGCTTAGTATGAGTGATTTGCGAAAAGCCACGACGTCCTCAAAACAGGCAGCTGGGTGTTTGTTCACCAATTTTGAGGATGTTCGCGTAAGTCAATTTTTTGGAATGATTTTATTACTCACCTGTAATCAGTTGATTTGAAGTAAATTTGCCGGATCTCTAGTAACCAAATATTGGAAAAAGATAGGGAAGAGTGCAAAGTAATTGACGTCTGAAATCGTTTATGACTTTGCCACTACTAGGATAAATGTCAGTTTAACTCACCGGTTTGGATCAGAAACAAAATGGTACTCTTACTTCCGATAATCAAATTCATAAAAACGCAATTTTGGTTAGCAGACGCCTTCCCGAAAGCATTATTACCTGTTACCATATCATTAAGTTTTCTGATAATAATTAAGTGTGATAGCATTTTGAAATGAAGATTTTTGTTAAGTAAATTGGAAACATCGTGATGATTGCTAGAAGCATTTTATGTAAGCTATGTTAACCACGCCTGTTTATAGCGAGAAGACCTGGATGCATCGTGTTTTTGTTACCATTTTGTTATACAGCAGTTTCCATTATGGAGTTATCTTGGTATTACTTTAAACCTAAATTATCTCATTTGATTTTAATCGTTTTACTCTTTGAAAGGATGCCGCGTTATTTCTTGGTGAAATTGTGTTTGCTGGGTAAATTATGTGGAACGTCTTTTGTGTGTTTGCTTTCATCTTTAGAGAGCAAATGGTACGAGATGGATGCGATGTTCTCTTTTGTGATTTGGTCCCTAACCTAAGCATTTCACCGAAAGCAAGGCCGCTATAATGGTCAGATGAACATATCAAGAGTGGGACGGGATCCTTGAGCCCATTGTTTGTATTTAAAGTTCTATAAAATGATTTGGGACTCATGTTATTCTGGCGAACAACCAAGATAGATAGTGCTCACACATGTGCGTCACCGTATAACTTTCGTATGTAAGTATGAAGTACACCTCCTTTAATAAGCATAGTTCAGCAGAAGAATCAGCAGCACTTATATGAGAGACCGAGTTATCTCTAGTAATAGCAACATAGTACTCGATACCCCGTTACAAGTAAACAGTTTCAGTATGTAATTTCCCAAATTTATGTCCAAAATATATCCCCTGAAATAAACAAGCAAGGACATGCAAGGAACTGACTGTAAGCATCTGACCAACATATGAACGAAAAATGTTGTTGGGTTATTGATTGATACATGCAATGAGGTGATACAGAGCTTGCTAGTTGACATTATTTACATCAGGGGAAAAGCAATTACATCTGACACGCAATGCAATGATAGCAGAGCAAATAACGGGCAAACCAAAGTCTGAATCCATCGTACAACATCCGTCTATCGGTTATACTTTGAAAAAGCAGATTTTACAATACGATTGTAATGCAGAAATTCATTTCTTCATGGAAGACTATCAAACTATAAATAAATAGACAGCCAGTTAACATGTTTCGGCAAAGTTTTCTTGCTTTTAACACTTTGTTTCACGTATATATAGCAGAATAAACAATAGTTTAACAAAGCTTCTAAATGATTGGTCATATGAGTTCCATCCGTGACTCGCCATGTCTACAGAACAAACGAACTTTCTGAAACTTCTTTGTAAGTTACAGGTTATTTAGTATCTTTCGGATGTTTAGAAATTTTTGTGTATTCAAATAGGGTGAAACCCACGGAGTTAAATCATGACAGGTGCGAAATGTGTTCGAAAGATGTTACTCGATTCGTTTACAATGCTTTATGGAGGAGTCACTGAAAACTATCATCTCTCATTCGTAGGATACATACATGTTGTTAAAGCTCAACTTTTATTACCTCCTAACTAGTTAACAGACGAAGAGAGAGTCTATCTAAATGCAACGGCAATTGGCGACATTGGAATTATTCGCATGTCTCTAGAAGATTCAGAAGAAAACGCGGAATTTAACGTGAACTGTGTTGACTATATGGGAAGGAATGCTTTGCATTTGGCTGTAGACTCGGAGAACACGGAGGCCATTGAAATGCTGCTGGATAAACTGAATTTTGAATGTATCGAGGAAGCTCTGCTACACGCAATCAGCAAGGGACACCCAAAACTGGTGCGGTTGATCATTGAACATCCAAATTATCAGGCCGGCGAAGACCAAATCAAGCGGATGGACTCGAAGAATGCTTTCTTTCGCACCACTGAAAAGAGTCAATTTTCTCCGGACATTACACCGCTAATTTTGTCGGCTCACTACAACAATCACGAAATGGTTCAGATGTTTCTCTCAAGAAACCACACAATTGACAAACCACACTCCATATCTTGTCAGTGCAACGATTGCCAGGTCAGGCAAGATTACGACAGTTTGAAGCGCTCTCGCTCTCGACTGAACGCTTATCGGGCACTAGCTAGTCCGTCGTACATGGCCTTGAGCAGTCCGGACCCCATAATGACAACGTTCGAATTGCGACAAGAGATGATGAAATTAGCAGAGATTGAAAAAGAATTCAAGGTCAGTTTATTACCGCCTTCTTTGGTTTATTTTGCTTTGACATCATGAATATGCATGTTATTTTTGAGAAACTGTTCCGAGGATTTGAAAGTTATCAAACCTGCCTTATTCAAATTTTGCATTACGCTGTGTGTAAACATTCATGGACACCGTCTACCAAAGTTAGAGGCTGAACAGTGCAGCTTTGGTTTCAACTTTTGAACGCCCAAGGATAGATTTTAGGTTCGACTGAGCTAACCTCATGCGTGAGAATATGAGGCTAGTGTGACTGATCCTGATGTAGCTGAGTCTCCTTTACTGTAACTACGACTTACCAGAAGTCTGTCTTGTAATCTTGTCACCAATTTGAAAGATAAAAACATTTCGAGACATTAAATTTGTGATTGATGAACTGCTCAATTTGTTTTGCAAGTTGTAGGTACTAGTATTACCGATATATGTATAAATAACATACATGTAGTAATATATCTCTGTAAAACCTACCGGTATGCGATGTAATCATGAACACCGATTGTCATTGGGTTCATGTGGGTCTGTGCACTGGCAATGCTTAGTGTTAATGTTTAGACGTCAGTTCGATGGAACCAAGTCTGTGAATTGATTAGCGTCACTCAACTGCAAAGAAAAAACAGGTATATTCACAGATACTCAATTATGTGGCATTAAATCGGAATACGCAATCACGATCTGATACCAATCTGCTTTTTGTATCCGGTCTTTTCCGGTAACTTGATCCTAAGCATAGCATACGGTTCAAATATTTAAATCGTGTACAAAATAACCAGTAACTTTGAAGTTATAATTTTTGTAAAACGGGAAAGTTTGGTCGTATCACTGAAATATATGCACATAATTAGATATTATAACCAAACTATTGCAAAAAGTTGAGAATGCTAGTACTTTCTTTTAGTATGATACCACGGGTGGAATATCATAGTTATATTAAAGAAAATCCACTTCTTTATTCAGACCGAATTTAAGCGGTCTCAGTACTTTACCCATAATGTGTTATTTTCTTGCGGATTTCCAAATACGTTAAGTACTTCAAAGTTAGTGGTAGACGATACACTGCTGGATGTGTAATCATTGTTTACGGTTGTGTGAATAACCTTTAAATATATCAGAACAGGTATACATAGAAGACACAGACAGCTGGTCAAACGATGCATATGGTTGTAGTACACTGACACTGTTGTGCCTCTCTGAAGCAACTGTGAACCCTGAGGAGTTAAGTAACTTACCACGGCAGACTATTCTTCTATAGTTTCTATATGAAAAAGATAACGTTACCCATAATCTTGCTCACTGGGTCTCAGTTCTAGCAGATGTTTATTACAGTAAAAACAACAACTGTGTATACTTTTTGGGCCATTTCAGGCCACCACTTCCAAAAGTGAAGCTTTTACGTTGAAGACGCTTGAAATGATAAAGATTTTAATAAATCGGGTATTGACGTCCATGTCACCAACTTTTTTGATCAATCTTCTACCTCCTGAGCTAGTGTTATGATTGCCGTCAAAACGGAAATTTCATATTGTTTATAACTTCCAAGAAAGTGCAAAACAGTTTGACATCAGGCGCTTATCCCGGTTCCCTGTTTATACTTAGTGGTGTTTCAGATAGCTGCCAAAGGAGTTCAGTGTGGTATTTAGTCGACAAGTATGAGAGGACGACGTTCTCAGATACAAAATTCGCAAACCGGCCAACCGATGGTCGGGGCGAATGATCGAAACGGAATTCGTCGATCATTGATCTATCACATTATTAATAGATAAGTGTCAAGTCGTAAAACGCATCAGTGACTTTTGTCTCAGCAGTTCGGCACTTTTCCAACACACAATTCGAATGTTGAGATTACTTTCAACACGTAACTGAATACAGTGCTAACAAAAAGAAACGGCCAGAAAGATGCAGTTGTTTTGTATTCAAAATGTTGAGTTCATATAATTGACATCCCTTTAAATAATCAAGAAAGCACACTCACTATGGATACATCCTACTAAGAAAAAAATACTCAGTATGCTTCTTGCAAATGATCCCTCATCAGGATAGGACGATAACCTTCTCTGAGATATTCCGGGTTACTGTCCCTATCTCTAAAGAAGCAGACCAATGAAGGATGTTGAACATCACAAGGGCATCCAAATAGTCTGTCAAGCCATAATGTGTTTTTATGCATTTTACATATCAGGAATTAAGTAAACGTTGTATAAGGCTCACAAAGTCAATTAGACAACTTCAGAGAAATGCTCGTAGACTAAATGACCGGTATCAGTGCAAATGGACCGACTTAATTTGCGGATGACAGATCTAAAGTACAAATGCGCCTAATCTGGAACATCCTGGTGCACCCTGATTTAATAACGTGTTCGGTTTGTTAATTCAGACAAAATTCGACCCGTACATTTAGAACAGCAGTTCTGTCTTCAGTTATTCTTGCAAAAAGTAATTATGGCAAAATTGCGGCATTTTTTTGTTAGTTACCTGACGATGTCGTCATGTTAAGGTAAACTTTCAGTGTAAGTTTTAGACCAACGATATATTCTAACTTGCCGTGAAACCATTCCGCCACAAATGCACATTCATTGAAATAAACACGGAAAGAAACATCTGGGGGACACATGAAAAAATGACATTTTAATTTGAATGGTCAGTGTCTTTTCCCGCTAACCGAAAACTACCTCATTGTTTCAACTACGTCTGAAAATCAAGGGAAGCTGTTAACGTGTATCCACATATTAGTAAGAACAAAAAACAAAGCATTTGGCGAGTTTGACAGAAAGCCATTTTCAGTTAATATAATATATATATGAGATGTGGTGGGTGGGAGCTACAAGAGCATTATGTGTACAGATGCCGTAAGGTGCTTTATCATGGTTGAGAAAATATATATAAAACAGCTGAAACAAGCAGGAGTTGTTGAATTTAGGCAGACATAATTGCACGATCTTTGATTTTGAAAAATCCATTACCTAGAAAAACGACAAACGAAAAAAGAGAACAACCCAACCGTTACTAAATAATGTGAACTATCACAGAAGGGTCAGTCAACTCTAATAATGTACGAAAGGATTTCAAACGATGCAACATATCAAACGCTAAGACAGGATACACCGTTGTGAAGTAAACAACCTAGATAGAAGGGAAGCACAATTGTGGATTATTTAATAATGGATTGTAACGGCATAGGCTGTACACCAATGTGCAAAGTTATTGACCGATTGTCTTCTGGTAACAGTGAAATTTTTGTCTGTTAATTTTAGATGTTCATCTTCGGTTTATAGCAGGTGACTTGCTAACGTCAGAACTAGCCTGGACTTTGACGCGGTATGACGGTGTGGTGACCGCTTCGACGGAATCACTCACATAAAGTAGACTAATAGGCAAAGGACTAACAAACCACAATCTCCTGGTTCTCAGTGTTTGGGGGTTGGAAAAATATGTGCAAACTCTTTAAGGTTGTCCGTGCTGTTGGTCCCAAGCGACCGTTTATCAGTGAAGCTATGAAGGAAGTAGATGGCATACTCACCTATAATAAGTCCAGAGGGTTAAAACAGTGGACGAAAATTTAAATGTCAGGATAGCCAACCTCCTGCCTCTACTGTGCCTGCCGCCACAAAATTACAATATAACACCCTGGGCGGTAGATTTACTACCACTCACTTACAGTGAGTGAGTGATGATGAGGCCCAGATGATCTCGTGCCCGCACATTTGAAAGGATGTAGGAAGTCGTTATTGAAGGCTTTGGCGCAGTTGTTTCAAAATGCGTGCATGACGACGACCATCTCTTCGTGCTGCGTTCACACGACAATAGTTTCCATATTCAAATAAGTATTGGTTTTTTTTCGAAAACAGTAAAAAAATTGCTGGACATCAGTAAATAACAGGGTTTGACACCCAATATATTTCGTCGACTCACTGAGGCTCGGGAGACAGACAGTAGGTAAGAGCAGACAGGGTTACGTCTTGGACAGAGATGTATAGATCATATTTTTACTCTTTGTCAAGATCTGGAACAGCGTCATTTATACCGCCAGCCAACAATTACTGTATTTTTCGACTATAATGGTGCGCTCGATTTGGTGGATCAATCTACAATTTTAGAGTCGTTTAAACGCGTGTGAACATACTGTCGGCTGTTTATTTTCATACTCCATCTCAGGTTAGGGTTTACTGTGAACTGACTGACAGTTCAACCACCAGGACCGACGTCCGTCAAGGCTGTCCCCTTTCACGCGAGTTGTTTGACAAATTTCCAGCGGCAAAACAGTGCCAGATGCTGATTTTCTTTCTGCCAAATACTTCGGAATGCGCTCTGTGGCCTTAGCTGAAGTCACGGGGGTTGTTGACTAATTTTTGTCTTTGGTAAGCTACATCAGCAGCGGCGGAAGTGAAAGAAATGGAACAGAAGCGTGCATCTCTAAGTCTAGAACAGCATTTGCCAATGTAGAGCATCTCTGGTAACAAACAGACAATGAGAGCTGTATTACTTTACGGAAGCGAAACCTGGCCGCTCAGGGTAGAGAACGTAAACCGTTTGTAGGTGTTACACCATGAATGTCTGCGTTCGACCACTCTTGCTGGATGGTCCTAATGAGTGAGCAACGAGGAGGTTAGGAGGCGGGTATTTGGCGGTGATTGTCAAACAAATTCTCTTGTTTAATTCTTACACTAGCACAGATGTAGATGGTTAGACCATGTTCATAAGATGACAGCTAGTCGTCTGTTACATGGAACACTCCTTTGCGATGCTGCGGTTTACTGGCTTAAGGTGCGGGGTGAACAGATGATGACGTGGCGGGGACAAATGAAGTCGTTCACCGAGGGGTTCGGCCGCTGTAGATCCGGTTTTTTTCTTAGGCTGAGGACCTAGCGACTCACGTAGTCGGTGGCTGTGGACATTATATAAGAACGCGGCTAATCGAGTTCAGTAGCATAAAGATTGTAGTTGTTTGGTGGGATTGTCTGTGAAGGGAATGTACTTAATGATGCTAGGCAGTGAAATCAGTAAAAAAGTTTTATTTTATGAAGACCCACTCTTACTTATAACCCGGTTGTTCTTTTTTGAAAGATGCAGGAACTTCGATAATAAATGATTGAATGTAGACGTAGCTATTTTTAGTAGTTGGGTTCCCCTATCCTTCCCTTCTTTTTTTCTCTCTTCGTGTACAAGGTTTGCGTTCTTTCCGCGGTTGTGTGGCACCTAAGTATCAGTGAGCACCACCGACGTATTTCTATGTATGATTATGTTTACCAAAATAAATTGATTAATGCATCCTTAAATTACACCACTCCTACTGTTGTCCAGACCTTTACGTCCTAAATTAAAATTATCAGTAGCTGTGTCAGTAGCTGTGCTGAATGCAAACACATTCTCAAGCGAAACAGTGGTATACATAAAGTATGACAGCAATCAAATGATCCCTGTTATTGGGAACTGTAGACAATGTACCACAGCGCAATGGAATATGTTCCATTCAGTCACCGAGGCAATCCATGTTAAGTTAATTGGCGTAAATTGTTCTCATTCGTACTGTGTCAACTGTTTACTCTTTAGCTCGGATGTCTTACAGTTGATATGGTTTTCACCATGTTTAAGTCGGTCAACGGAGATCCCAGTACGCAAGGTTATTTGTAGTCTTCTTCAAGTTCTATACATCTATGTGAACAAGATAAAATATATGCATTTGGCGTAGAAGTCAAGAACTCTCTGTGAACTTAGTGAAGGTGCAAACGTTAACTTGATGGCTAATCAAGCTGACCAAACAGAAAATAGATCCGCGTTCACGGATTCGACATATGTGGTTTCATGGAGGTAACAATGTAACAATCTGAAGTCAGCAGTACGTTATAGGGTTTTTAAGGCCTGTTCCATCCACTAGGTTCTAGTTGTTATCCCGTTATTTTGTGTTTACGTTTGTAAATACCCATCAATATTATCTACGTCAAACGTGAGACCAATGGGGCAGTACTCAACACGGTCGCCTTATGAAAGAATGGCTAGAAATCAAACTCCGGTAGAGGCCGGAGAATTCACTACGGCTGAGCTATAAAAAGGGTGAATCCCGAATAGACTGCTTCATTTCAGAAAGGACTGAATGAGAAGTTCTTGCAACTTTGAATACTGCAGTTGATTGTGGATGACGTTCAATTCCTAACGACAGGTTTAGTATGCTCTTCGTCAGGGTGATAACCACTGTTGACATATGGTTCAAATAACTTGGCAAGTTACAGTGGTGACTAGAGAATAAGCAGCTGATGGTAATTGTGTATATTTATTTGTATATGTATATAGTCTTCTGTGTATCGACGGCAGCGCTTGCTGGAATCCGTAGCAGCATTGCTCAGCGTAAACATATCAAGAATAAACTTGGGATAGTACCATGTATCTTCCCTAAGACGTTTACTACTGATCGGTAATATGCGCCATTGAATCGGTTGTATGAGTTCATCGACTTCAGCAAACTCATTCAAGTTTACGTTGAAAACAGTCAATTTAAACCATAGTAATATAAGTAACATTACAAATTGGATGTTTATTATATAGAACTATCACTCAGGTTCATGAGGTAAAGTCACTGACAATTGGGTGTATTGCTGTTATTTTTGTGTGTTGCGTGATCAGACTTTTATCTAAGGTCGTCATGTAGTTATCACTACTTGTGAAGCCACTTATTGATACTTCTATGATGTTCTTTGAAAAAATGGGTCACGCATATGTATGGAATAAGGTTGCTCGATATGTAGAGGAAACTAAGAAAAATGTTTGAAAAAGTTTTCTAAAAAGCGCAATATATCCACAGCTGAGTGGATAATGAAGTTGAACTAAATCAGCTGCTTTCAACAGTTCCTTAAAATGTTAACGTTATCCGAGTTTTTGTAATGTGTACAATTTGACAAGCTTTGTTTTCGTGCGGTTAATTTTTGTTTGTTAACTGGTGAATGCAAAACTCGTAAAACCGTGAAATGGAAGGCTTGATTGCAGACTTTTGTTCCGGCCAACGAAACGCCCTAACTTCTAATTACACTGGTTTTTAAATTGGTACACTTAGATTTTATGATGAATATCTATTTCACTGGTGGTCATCGAGCAAAAAAACGTTTAGGTTGACATTACCACAAGTAGACCGCTAATCAAACAAACCTGCTAGACAGATTAAATCAGTTTACTTATTTTGTTACAATGATACGGACTTGTCTACTGCATTTACACTGAACATACTGTTAGTGCGTTTGTGGCATAATACAGCGTATGAACAAAAGATATCCGGATTACTTCAGCGTGTGAATGGATATTTCTTAAGAAAAAATTGGACAGGTTGATATCCAGCTATCAGAACGCACACATCGCCCACCCAACATCGCGGTTAAACTAAATGATGAGAGTCAAATAACATCATTATACCTACTCTGATCAGGATGAAAAAACGGCACGCCTATAGTTGCCAGTTCGCTGCACTTCGACGCACGGACAACAGTTTTTCGCTATTGACTTCTTGTGTGACCTTTGATGATGTCCATCCGAACCCACCGCAACTGTCCCTGACCGGCCTGATGTGACACCATATCCCCATGCCGTCCACAGTTGGACAAAAAACCAACGGGATGATCATAATAGTTATTCACTCCGAAAGGTAGCGTTTACGTTGCAATACATTTTCCGGGACCAAGAAAAGTGTTTTAACAGTCTAACTGAGCAGTTTTTGAGAACCAAAATTCCTGGAAAAATAGTATAAATACTGAATCATTTTGATAATTTGTTCCCATACAAAAAGCAATTTATCACGTGATCGAGAAACATCGTCACAATCCTTTTAGTTGCCCGTACACATCATGGATTTAAACAACATCGCCTCACGTTTTCGGAACTTCTATTGTTGTTGAATCATTCAGGCTCGAAACTCTAATCGCATACTATTCCAGTTAATTTACTGCGGCAAAAATGTGATGCAGCATCTCGTTTCATGCGTTTCAATGTGTTGACAACTCTCATAATGAGCATAAGAAACTCAATGAAACTTTTCTGTCGAGCAAACTATGAGTTGGTGAGCCTTACTTATGTAGTGACATTCTGTGGTGAATGAAATTTCATCCACTGCCCATAAGGGAATGTTGCAGGTAAGGTTAGAGCTAACTAGTCAGCTTTTGTGTATACACACAGGCTTAACCGGTTTTCTCAAACATTAAGAACTACGACCTACAATAGTTATGTAATCTAGGATTTCTAATCAGCACACTTTGAACGCCACTAATATTTGATCGCAAATTTCACATTGTCACAAAAGTTTTATGCGGCTGCTTCAGAAAGCGCTACACTCGGTTGGAGTGTTGTTCTGGTTAGCGCCCCACTAAGTTCCTGTTGTTCACGATTATTGTTATTTGAACTTCCGTCAACGTTCTTTTGGGGTCACAGTCGGCCACCACAGCAGTATGCTGGGATTACCCGGTCTGCTAGTAGTCGGAAACCACACTGGCTAGTCTGTTACCTACGGCAAGCTATAGCCTACACAGTGCTTTGCAGTGAGGTCCAAAAACCAGATGTCATCCAATTTTATACAGAGTGCTCTGGGAACTAATCACCAACCATGGATTAACTAGTACTTCAACGGAAAACGCATTTCAGTCTCAGCAGTACTGATTTTCTTCAGATAGGGTGAAACTCAAATAATGTGCTACTTTCGGAAAATAAACGGTTGTATTGCCTATTTCAGCTAAACAATTTTATAGGGCTTAGCAGAAACCGTGATTTCTGGTTAATGGTTGCTTTGTGTACATTGAACACTACCGTTTTTGCACATCAAACAGTAACATTTCTAGCATTTTAGCCGTTCTGCACCAAAGTTGTACGTATTTAACAATTTATTGAATGAACGTCCAGTTAGAAATCTTTAATTCTGAACAGCCTACGCATAACTTAGCATATTTCCGGTCGGCTGTAAATCGCTACTTAATACTTCAACATAGTTAATCGTGCCAAACGACAATCTGCCCTAAGTAACTTACTTACCATGTCCGGTGTGAATTTCCGGGCATTTATGGAGTGAATTCCACATGAGACAATTTCGTATAAATCAATAGTCTGCCGCAATATACTTCTTCCATTGTCGACAAATATCAAACATACAAAGGAAGAGCTATCACGGAGACTTACGGTAGTCCAATGTAATACATTGTTAAATGAGTTCTAATTGGTTCCATCCAACAGGATTTTTAATTTAGGCGGTAGCATCGTGAATGAGACTCAGTTACAGGCCAACTGCAACTAATTTTTCCATTAAGCTACAATTGCAAACGATATTCGTTTCGTAAAGAATGGTATATCACGTAAACGTATTTGAGTAGCAGAGTTTTACATAAGCCTGTTATCTCTAAGTAAGCTAAAAAACAATTGGTTGAAATGTAAGCATTAGGAAAATGCGCCAGTTACAAACTATTTGCATAGTTTGGCCAGTTGTAGTTTATTGATAGCTATCCAGGTCTACAAATCGTACTGTAACTTCCGTCGGCTACGGAAGTTGTTGTAACACTGTGTAGTCTGACGGTATTCATGACATCACACGTACCCGTCCAAGTCATATGAGATCGAACACCACGAGGAATAAAACAGTCATGTTTGGCTTGAACTAGTGCTCATTTGGAGCAATGGTTTGTATTGTAACTTGTCCAGTTGGATAACAACATTGGCACGTAATTTTTCTGATAGTATCTCTCACCTAAATGATAGTTGGCAGCAGAATGCGTGCCCGAACATACCGGACACCTTCGGTGGGAATCTGCTGATCATCTTGATAGCTATGTGGAAACACCCGGCCGGAACCTTGGATGATGGCGTGTGAAACTTTGGTATAACTGAGATTTTAGCATCTGACAACAGGACGGTAATGATGTGGAAGACTGATGGACTGCCTGGAATCATAGGTGGAATTGCGAAGTAACGGCTGACTGACCTAGAAAAATGTGATAGACTGTTAGCCTACGTGTAGTGCGCTCAAGTTTGTCCACCCTGATTGACTGGGTTAAAGTTCCAACATTGTACTTCCCGATAAACCAGAGTTACAATAGGCTCATTGCCTCTGAATTTTGACCAATAATTATGCAACCGTTTATTCACAGTAGTGGTCCTCATTATTGATACTAATAAATTCTCAATTTAAATGTGGGGCAAGAAACAATCAGATGCAAAATATCGCACATGTTGACTTCAAGGCTTCCAAATATACCCATCGGAACCCTATTGGAAACTTACTTTGGCTGGCGGTTACTTTTACGTGCAGAAAACAATGAACAATAAACCTTTCCGGCGTTTCAGGCAGTTAATACTCTAATACCGTAATTAACCCACACAAACTGAGTAGTCGCACAAAGAATTTTCCTCATGAATCTGATTCTAAATGTTTAAAATAATAATTTCAGTCAATAAATTCAAGTGACAACATCTGGTCTCATTTTACGTCGGCTCACTAAGCCCAGAGAAA
>JTDE01000068.1:287414-310842 GCA_014338405.1 Paragonimus skrjabini miyazakii
CTCAGTAACGTTTTCTTCTAGGATATTCTACGTCACTGTTGAGGTGAACGGCGGTCCGAGCCACGGTAGCTTTTGGTCAGGCTCATGGCTGTTATGATGCTGATGATGATGATGATGACATTCCCATAGAAAATGTATGTAGACCAAATGCTTGCTCAAAACTATCTTGTTGAACAGTGGATATGTCGGCAGAATTTACTGGTAAACTGCGTACATTTTCAGAGACCGACTTTCATGCACACATGGTCATTTGTTGGAATGTCATGTGGATATGTCCAGTAGCTTGTTCAAAAAGTGCCTATTCAAATACTTCTATCCAAGGAATCCAAAGTTTGACTGTTTCCTATTTGACCGCCTATTGACGTATAAAGTTAGTTTTTTTTCTCGATACGAAGATAGCACATCACGCCCGCTTGAATTTCCAAATCGGAGATAGCTGTAAGCAGCCTACACACTGTGCCAAATGGAGGTTGGTTCATCGTTGCTACACCCCGAACCAAATTAAATTAGCTGGCATGCTTTCTGGTATCTGAAGAGTAGAAATACATTACACAAGGGTGTATGCGCTAGCGCCCTATGATCAGGTCGACAATCAAACTGGGGTAGGGTGATTTTGTCACTCCCTTGCCACTAGCGCTGACACAATGTACACTGGTGCAGTCGAACATCACAGCTAGGCACACAAAGAATGAACTGGCCAATCCACAAAGCCTGTCTTGTCGAGTCGAAATGGAATTATCCATTCTCAGTCAACGTTGAAAACATTATCACTTACTGTCTGTCTACTAATGGAGAGGTCAGTTGAAAAATTTAATGCAAGATCACAGGAGACACATGTTCCATCCTTGGTGCAAACCATTTCAAATAACATCACTTGGGCTCATTCCAGATAAGTTTTGTCATGCAGATGCAATCCAGGAAAGTTCGTGTGAGAAACGTCTAACCTACTATAAGTATGTTATAGCAAAGTAGATCGGTAAACACAACGACGCTGTGCTTTATCCTCATGGTAGTGGTAACTAGTGAAGTATATCTACTATAAAAGTATTACAGTATGATGAAAAAAATGCACTACAGCTTCAACCTCAAGTCGTTGGTTTGACTTGGAATGCACAACTACACATCACTTTATGGTCTGTACATTTCTTAGCGGTAATCACGACTCGTGTTGTAATATTGCAAATAGTTAAATGGGGGAAAATCAACGCAATGATGTTGCGCACTGCAGGTCATATAATTTCCGAACCACGGACATTGAGATGAAACTTACCTGCACACTTCTATCTGTCAAACCTTCCAGGTGACCAGTTCGCACATCCACAATTCCAAAAATATGTACCTTAAACCACGAGATAATTGGGATGAAACAAACGAATGTCAGATGGAAAGTAACTTATACATGATCAACTTGATAGAAGCACACGGTGAAACAGTATTTTTCAATATACTTATAATTGTTATTAGTGAGATAATATGGCAAAACTTCAGACAAAAATGCTTGTATGGATGAACACCAGATAGTGGAATACATTTTGTTGTAACAGTGTTGAATAAACACCTACAGTAGGTGGGTGAGTAGTATTTACGTGAAATAATAATTTGGAATTAGGCAATTATTTATGCCATGAGTCATCTATTAGGAACATGCACGAATGCGATATTACGTAAGGCTGGCAATATAAAACACGGTTGAGGCGGATGTTAATCTCTGATGCATATTCCTGCACGATATTTCGTTCGATGGGGCTTCGAATTTCATATATTTGCGGCATTGGTATATATATATATGTATTTAACCTCTACGAGGATTTCATTCGCGTCTGTCAAGTATGTCTATTTGTTATCCATAAACCTTATCGTGGTTAGCTAGTTTTCAAGTGAATCAGAAAGACCATTTGTAGTGGAATCGTTACTTTCAGAGTGAAAATTAATGCCGTGGTTTCTGTCAACCCCTATATTTGAGACAGCTCCAAAATGATAAAAACCAAGATGTTTTTTAGTGTTAGACTGTAAACAATGGAAAATTTATCAGTGCATAATATTACCGTGTAACCCTACATCTCAGCTCATTGACTATTTTGTCTAAATAATTGAAAACATTATGCACCATATAAGATAAGGGTGGTTTTGCGCGCAAGTAGCAGACAAGTTCAGGTCAGCATTCATGTAACATTACAGTCGAAACATTAGGCATTTTATCTGGTTAATCATGATGGCTAGGGGACCTTTCTTAAGTGACCGTGGATCTAATGTAGATCACCAGAATCTGGTAATTACCCACCTGACGTTCGTTTTGTTTCATTTGTTTATCACCATAACATACACGTATATAACGTGTGGATTTTATGTAATCGGCGGGCTTCCTTTGAAAAGAATACCGTAGCGGAGATAGTTGATAGGCGATCTGAGGAGTGCTCGAGAGAAGGTGTGAATAGTCCTATACAAACGAGCCTACTGTAACATCATCGACAAACGGTTCAGTATGGTGTGCCCATAGAAACACGGTTGGTGTAAAACGTTCGACCATGGCATGCACTTATGGTGCCGACAATCTCACTCGACAGCAAAACTCGAACTCACTACTGAGTTCCGGAATGACTGGCCTAAATTTCTATACAAGTAAGAAATTTTCCATTTTCATTCACTCCAGACTACATAAGATATTTACCGACCCATCAGCAAGCATTGGTTAACTAACTTCTTCAGGAAACGTTGCATTTAGTTACGCATCGAGACAATACCTTCAGCAAGTAATCAAATGTGTAGTCGCTTACTTGCGGTGGATAGGTCGCTTAGATCGTTCATTCGCCAACCATAAACGGTACCTTGTTTGAGTGGGCAGATACGTTTTCGTGTAAAGTTAGTCCACAGTCATTGGATGTAAGTACTCACCCTTCATCTCTATTTATCTTTACACAATCGTACGTAGTTCGATCAATAAAAAATAAATTTGGTGCGCCGCTAACTTTGTTGTACAATTCCGATCATACCATACAAATCAGTACTTCACATTTTTATTGCAAAAGTGAGTGAAAACTAAGAAAAAATGTATTCACAGGTATATCTCAAATGATAACCGAATTGAAATGAAGCATGGACATTCCGTGAACAGCTTTCACCTACTATTGTTGCCGAGGACGAAGATTGAGGGCATGAAATAAAGCGGCCTTAGTATATATCCCATAAGTCACAGTCAATAGTGCAGACCAGCTCACACTAAACACGAAATTACCAAGCCTTTATGCGGTATACTGTTTTGCCAATTGTGTCCAAATAGTGTAGCTGACGTCGGCAGAAAAAATAAAGCCCCTGACGTTTACAACACGCATTAGGTTATTTATTGTCTTCAGAAAAACAAATGGCTACTTCTTTGTTATAATGCGCAATAAACGAACAAGACCGAAAGACAGTGCTAAACAGACATATCAAGGCTGTTGAGGTCAACTGGGCTGTTCTTTAGTGAAATAAACATTTAACCAACCATTCGCAACGTTCGCCTTAAGATAAACCAGTTACCTTCAGATGCGTAGAAATGTAATGCAAGCAATTCCTAAATGTCGGAAAATACCCATAACATCAAAAGTAACGACTTGATGAACAATTGTTGTCGATAATTCTTCCTCGAGTCAAGAAAACTAACTAGGTTTCATTAAGACGTCATAAGATAAAGTGCAAAAACGAATGACGATAATGGCCACTACTAGACTGCGCACATAATGAGTGGTTAGGCTCAGACCGGACATTGACTGGAAGCTACATCACACAGTATCCCTTTTAAACGGGAGTTTCATAAACACGGCTTTCTTTTCAGCTGTGGAAATTACTCCATGCGGGATTTTGGCCGTCATAGTTGAAATGATGAATTGCTCCGGATAACCATTCTCCCTCAAGAGGTTGTGAACTGTTCCCAGTTCCCGTGCTACTGCGTCAACTGAACAAATCTTTCTTGCTCTAGTTGCCAGGCCTTGGGCTAGATTTCGTTTCTGTTTAAGGGGTGCAAAACTGTTGAAATTGGCATATTGCCTTGTCCACGTAGGCCTAGGATATACGGACCTACTCAGTACAATGTCTCGACGTCTGGTCAGTTTGACATCTAAGAAATGGAACTTGTTGTTGAGTCCCCTTCCGAGGCGAAGCGCAGTGAATTGTGTGCTGAATTAAAAATCTGAACGAGGGTTGTTGGATAATCTTGTGATTTTATAACATTATCTATATCGTTTACATATTGGCGGCACATATGAGGACTTTAAATAGTCGACTAAAGTTGGGATTTTAATTTGCTCATGAATACGTTTGCCAGGAAGAGACCTAAAACTGATCTTATTGCTACTCCATCCGATTGTCGATACAGCTCACTGTTGAACAAAAGCTGAAGAGTGAGGATACACCGCAAAAGTAATTATTCCAGGTCTGACTTTGCAATCTGGACATGCTTTTGAGTTGTTCAATCTGATCCAACGAAATACTAATTGGTTCCACCAACGGGACATTCGTGAACAGCAAAGTTACATCAAAGGTGCTCATGTGCCGGTGTCTAACAATAATGTCCCTCACGGAACCCGCAAACTTGAAGGTGTCATGGAGAATATGTGGGCATAATTTCCGTCGTATAGGCTCCAATGTATCTGCTAGCCACTTGGCATTTGCGTGATACGATGAATTGCATATATCAAATATCGGTCGAAATGAACAACCACTTTTATTAACCTTGGGGAGTCCATGTAAACGTGGATAGATGGATCGAGTTAGTTTCCTTCAGCCACAGATCAACCACATCCAATATAACTACACTAAAACACTCGACCCTGACCGTGTGACGTAGCATCCAGTCAACGTCCGGTCTGAGCCTAACCAATTATTGTGTGCGCAGTCTAGTATTAGCCTTTATTGTCATTGGTTAATAATCACTTCTCGTTTTTGCTTTTTGTCTTATGACGTCGTAATGAAACCTATTTAATTGTGCTGACGTGAGGAAGAATTATCGACAACAATTCCTACATATATGACGCAGTAGACTGATCATTACTCGTGTACACCATCACAGGTTAATACCACTACGTTATTCAGTTATTGAAATACATTTATAGCCAACAAGTTAGTTGCCTGGGGATGTCAGTTAATCAAGCTCTTACCACACGAAATCATCACAGATTTAAGACAGGTAGCCAATGCAGTACAGTCTACTGACTGCCCGCTTTCACGTCACCAGAACCCTCTGGCTGAGTATTTCAACACCGTTTGGAAGTATTATTGTCTAGGTTCAAACGCGTTGCCATAGATTGTTCAACCTCTGGTCATCAGACAATGTTCCACTAAGTTTTTGGTTGATTTCCTGTTTCTAAACTAATATTTATTCAAATTCTTCACAGTGTTTAAGTCGTTTACTCAATACAAGCAAATTAATTACACCCGGTAATGAATGTGTGTCCGGTATGTTTCTTACCATGCAGGTGGTCCTTAAAGCGCCTCAGGGTTGTACGGTGCTTCGCCCACTTTTCGTGGGTTGAGCACTAATGTTCTTAACCGTTAGTGTCAGTTGCTAAAAAGTACTTCATCTGAGAAGTTGCAGCTGGTCAGTTCTTAAGTAAGTTGGCCCAATCGCAAGGTACACATAAAAAAAAACAAATTTTTGTACAACCTAATGAACAATAGATTATTCCAAAATGGTAAACGTTTGTTCCGAACATCTGTTGCCAGTCTAGTGGAACCGGCAGGTGCGTTCATGAGTCAGACATTTCTGCTATCTGGTATGTGCTGAGTACGGCTGGTCGTACATTTTAATTTCGATAAATTCGCCTAGGTTGCGCTCTAGTGGAAAAACACTCGTAGCTCAGGTGCAACGATTTTGTGAAGCCCATCATAGGATACAACGTCAAATCATTAACTTGCTTAGATGGATAACATGTACTACTCATGCATTGTGATAAAGTGAAGCTAACGTCCAGTGCTTCAGTTCAATGTGGAACAATTCAAAAAAGAAGTGAAAATCAAAATCATTAGAAGGTGAACTCGGGTAAATGCTAGCAATTCTCATTGATTCGTCAGTTCCAAATAACCAGTAACTCGAGAAACTTCCTATATCACGTGTACAGTACTTAGTAGCGTGTGAACAAAAACACGAACAATAGCAAGACGACCAATCGTCGTCTCCTAACTGTTTTATTCAAACTACTGAAGAGTTACCACTGTTTTCAACATAAAAAAATCATTTGTACCGCATCTAAATTTTATCCAGACGGTTCCTGAGATGAGCGAAATAGAGGGAACGTGTATTTGATGAGCTAAACTAACTTTTATTGAACCCCTATGCAAAACAATAATTTGTAAGGAATACTCTTTTGACACATTAAAATATTCATATTTATATATAAGTACTGGGGTTTTAAAAGTTAGAAAGATAGTTGGAACGTTTGCACAATCGCAATGAAAAACGGAGCTTATGGAATGGCTTTATTGCATCCAACCTCAGCAGTCATGAACGTATGGTTAACAAGAATACATGAACAGAGCATCATTGTCAGGTCTCACCAATTTTCCTCAGTATCAGACTTTTAGTTCTGATAACACAAGTCTCAGCTAGGTTGCTCACATCTGATTGCTATAATCCGAGATAAGTCGGTTGAACTATGTTTAGCATATACTTAAGTCTAACATTGTGTTGACAACCACAAGCAACAAGCCAATGTGAGTTCCGTATTTACCAGATAATATTCACAAGAACTTTCAAACTGAACAACGTTTTGTTGGATATAAGATGTTTGTGGTGGTGACAAGCTATCAGGTCTTTCACACTTATAATTTTCTTCCAAAAAACGTTTTATCTTGGATTGAAGTTCTTTTCGATAAATTTGATGGACAATTTAGAATCCTCAACAAACTGACATGCGTACCTTTCTGGAGGGGGACGGCGCCACTTTAAGTAACTGCCTGTTAATTATGAATGACTACCAACAGGTATTATGAACGTCTCCAGTTTGTGACAACATACCAAAACAACCTATCCACCATTTTAGAGGTGAATAATCACAAGCCAGAATGTTGTCATTGCAAACGGAATACAGAAACACCTGTTCAGTGCATTTCACGACGAACAAAATGTATTCCAACCCTCTCCCTTGCCTAATGAAGGCGCAGTGGGGTAGTTCGCTTCCATCATAATCAAAATGGAAGCTGCTGTCGCACCAACCCAAAGCAGCGGTTTGCGCATATGTGCAGAGTTATTAACCTAGGTTTTGCCTTTCCACGGCTTCACGTGCAATTGAAACTGGTCTCCGGCACACAGTTATGACAAAGCGGTAGCGGATACCTCTGATCCTAGAAGACAACCTTGAACTGTGGCTTGTTGCTTAATTATAACAGTTATTCAATGTGGTTGCATATGGTAATCCTGGTGATCATATTATCTCAAGCCTGTTATGCTGTGAAGCGGTCAGTCTAACCATGTATGTGTTGTCACATTAAAATATGTGGTCCAACGGCTCACTGTGTAAGAAGCGGTGACGTTTGCATGGCTAAAAATAATATATATTAACCTTCAAAAAATTGTCGGTTTTCCCCTCATCTCATAATTGTATGCACATTTTGCACAGTCAGTTGAAGTCTGTGCTGGTTGGTTAGTCACAACAAATGAATAGTGTCGACCGACCTGACACTGCAGAGGTGATCATATTAAATTCCATAGGCTTCCTATTTGAAGCGTGATTGCAGTGAATTTGGGCACCAGTACACACAACAGTGGGAATCAGCGGTTCGGAAACTTTACAGCGTTTAAAACGTTTTCTTTCAACTGGTTCTTGAAATGAGATTTGAAGAGAGGCACCACCTTAGAAATGGTACTCATGAAGAAGATTAAAGTGAACGCAGCATTGTCCTTAACGTGAAGCCCCAACGTATATATAGATAGATTACATAAACAGTGTTCGGCATACGTCTGACTACGATAAACTGATGAACGTCACAATCGTTTTGCGTCTTTGTGCCTCTGTCTACAGAGTAGTGTAAAGTTTAATCGATTGGTACCCGGAACTCATCATTACAAAGTAAAATGTATCCATACAACACTTTCAGGTTAAAGTTGAGATAGCGTTGCGTTACTGGTATTTTTATCAGGTTAAACGCAATATGAACACAGTAGACGCTGTTCACACAGATGTGCTAATGGAAAAGCTGGTGTAAATCCTTCCCTTTGAATTTCTTATCCGGCCTAAACGAAGGATACACGATTTTAATTGTTTGGGTGTTAGTAATAAGTAATTATCAGTGAAAGGCCGGGTTGATTTCGCGAGCAATTCTTTTACATATGTTGGCGTAGTCATCGTGTAACATTACAGTAGTGTTCCATTTCATGTAATAAGGCAGTGTGAGATGCTCCACATTCAAACATAAACTTTGTTCCTTTCAACTGAGCTGGGTAATTTTTCCGGCAAACATTTTGATTGAAATCTTCCCATATAAATCTCAGATTCGATATTCCACATAAACGGTAACTGTGCTCCCTAAGACCTATTCCGGAGGGACAGTAGTTAAGTAAACGGATAATAACAATGAAACAATATATTGTTGTTTACTATGTGCCTAACTTTTAAGAACACGTCAGATTAGGTGTCATCAGACTATGGCAACAATGCTATACATTGAATTTATGTGTGCGCAGAAAATTCGCTTACATTACTTAACCAACAGCAACCGCAAACAACCAAAAGCCGAAAACGTCATCCAGAGCTGCCAGATCCATCACCATATTCAAAAGTTACAAATGGAAACAATATTTGATTAACCACTTCAGACGGTCTATACGAGCGCTTTTTGAGTCTTCGAATAACCGTTATTACTAAAGCAACTTTTCAAAACTTTGAACGCATGTGTGAAATTGTTCAGTCGTGTGCCGACGGAGTTTGTACAAATAAATGGATAACGGAGCACTCCAGCAGAATGATAACCGAACCGTACACTGACGGGACTTCGCAATCCACAGCATATGTACAGGAATCAGCGGATCAAACAAAACGTTTGACATGTTCACTCTAATCCGTTACACAAGCTAAAAACCTGCCATCAAGTTCATCAGGATACAGTTTTGCGCCAGATGTTATCATCATTCCTTTGGCCACAGCACAACTAGTGCTGATCCTGAGGAACTACCGTGCACCCGCAGTCAACTCCTAGTTTGCATAGCTCACGCAATCAAGCGGTCCGCAACGACTATTGTGCATCAGGTTATCTTAGTCCTAGAATTTTCGACCTTGTCTCACGACCAAATAGCACATCGTTTGATCTTTACATTTCACTTTCTAATATTCTATCTTGTAGCAGCTGCTGGAATATAGTGACGCCTGCATGACAAAAGTATTGCACATTTATCCTCTGGAGATTGTTTGCCAACATAACTGACATAAAAATGGATTGAAATAGTGGACGGTGCTTACGGGTAAGCCAATGACATGCAACTGCTGCAAGTATCAGACTCACAGGGTTGCATTTTTACGTGAATACTATGTTTCATTGGTAAGTATTTGAAAACAGTACTCCCTCTATATTCTAGTTGATCTATCAGTCATGTTTTGGGTCAAGTGGAAACGAACTACCAAAATAAATTTGTGGATCAAGTCAACTTCCGTTGTTACGTTTATAGTGCAGAATATGATGATATAACCACGTGTCCGAACACCGGTATTTTAAATAAACTGTCGTTTGAGTATATACCATATATTATGTTGATCCAGCTCCATAATGGTAATTGCCTCGGTCACCACGTGAAAATGTTAACCATTTTCTCCACTTTGTTTGTTTCAATTAAACCGGTCATTTTTTAGGCCGAATATTTCAACATAATAAACGGTATCGTATGAAACATCCGTGTCAGATCTACACCTACTTCTAAAAATTGAAGTTTATTTGCCTGGAAGCCATTTTGTAATTAAATTTACTGAGTGGGTTTCTCATTGCTAGCAAGTTTCCCTTCTGGCATTCACTTATCATATTTGCTGACGTTACGCGTTATTATGAAACACTGAAAGAATTAAATTATGACTGCTTTTACAACGAGGAACCGAGTTTTAGACAATGTGGTTTCTGGAAGCGAGGACGCTTAATTGGGTAGTTTCCACTTGAAAGCTGTAGACACCTCTTTACGAAAACGCTGAAGCAAGCACCTGAAATGGAAAAAAATAACCGGAAACTGTAAATTTATTGGGAAAAAAAGCATTTCACTCAAGATCCGGCCAACGTTGAAAATTTGCTTAACATTTTAGAAGTTCATCTGATTACAGGATTGTTCGAGAAAAAAGCGAATGATTACATAAATATACGCTTGTCTATGTGAACTATGCAGTTTGCGGGATAGAACATCTCGGAGAAAAACCAAGGCAGCATTAGTTTCCTGTCGGAAGTTGGTCAATTTCAAGTTGTAATCTAGCCACACGTTTTTTACAGCTTTCAACTTCAGATAGGACATACAATGATCTTCTTTCGTACTGAAACGCTGAACTCTAAACTTATTTTTATTAAAGTTCATAAGTTGTAAATGTCCTTACCAGTAATTGAGTTCAAAATTTTTCCACACTCGTGTTAGCCACTGAGCCAATATAAACACACGGGGTGCAAATAAATTACAAAATACAAGAGACTGCCAACACCTGTTTATTAGTCATTATCAGACAGTCTACAACAGTAGACTTAGTCAAGATTAACAGAGAGTGTTTTAGTAACGGTCGAATATTTCTTACAAGAGCCACGGTGTGCCTCGGTAATATGTGAATACTATGTCAACTTAAGCAATCGAAGTAAACGGAACCATAACAGGATAACTGTAAAACAGCAGTTATTACATACTGCTTTGAATAGGACGTAAATGTTGTTATTACGTAAAAATATGTGTGGGTTCAGAACAAAATGAGGACCTGATCGATTTGTAACCCTTACAGCTTCGTAATCTTAAGCTCCGAAAAACCTACACATGAAGTAAGTTGCAACTTATTCTGAGTATGCTCGGTCATATGCTCCCATAAAATATATGGTCGGTCCACGGGGGAAAATGCTGCCGGAAGAAGAAAGTAGGCTGTCGTTCGTTCGAGTTATCTAATCTCGTTTTCGAAATTACAAACTGCCGCACACATTTCAAACGATCCGCGCAATGCGTACGGATTGTGATAGAGGAACAAATAACGATATGTGTATATGTAACGGTATGGCACAAAATTATCTGCCAGTAGTATTATGAAGGTTACTGCGGGGAAAACCTGATCAACTATTAAACGCAGGGGTATGAACGAAAGAATACCGAACAGCAAAATATACTGAATTACACCGACATCTGATAGAGACCCACGGGCTGTGTGCAATGTCGGTGTGTCTTTGACAAACCAAGCAAATGTTTGATGCCTTCTCATTATAAGCCATTATTTTTCAAGGTGCATCACTTCACTCACTAAAACAATTTTCACAATGAATAATAATCCATCTGATTTGTGATCGGCATATATTTGTTTCTGTCGTACAGTTCCGCACGAGAGATTCTTCAAATTTCCATATTTTAACTCGTGAATTCCATTTTGTAAGTATTATGTAGTTATCATACTTTTGTAATTGCCTGGTATATAGGACTAGCAAAAACCTCCTCAGCATTTAATTGCAAACGAACGGACTGACTTCCGTCTAAATCCAACTTATAATGCCACTCCAGTATATTTTCCGATCAAGAGGATAAACGATGTGCTTGTTGTGTAAAATCCACACATGGTGAAGGTTTTTCCACACTTTCTATATTATATTCATATTCATTGTTTGAGGTCAACGGTGTATCAATTATCATTATGTAACTGTAACTATTATCATTGCTGGTTCGGACATAGTTATTTCTTCTATGTGCGCGATTGAGTGTAAATTTATTATTTGTCCTTGAGTAAACTGTAAACTAAGTCTCATGTGGTTTGTATGATTTGTGCTGTTGCTTTTCAATTTATCACGCTAATCAATAATCGTCATCCGATGGTTCTGGAGGATAGAGATCCCAGTGATTTATGATAAAACTGTTATTTTTTGCGTGCAGCATTGTTACTTTGCAGTTACCAATGAACTACTTTTGTATTTCTATTTGGGCTGTCAAGTAAATCCACCAAAAACTAGAAATGTCATTGATAAGTGTAATGCAACAACAAACAATAAAATTAATCAAAAAACTCGACACTATGTATCTAAAATATTTGATTTATTTAAATTGCACAAACTATCAGTTGTTTCTTTCCAAGGAGAATTCAGCTGATGCACACGTGAGAGATAAGTATATTGCAAATATCACTATAAGGTTTTGTCTGATCAACATGATCTCAATAAAGCATATGCTTTATATTTGTGTATGTGCATGTATATAAACTGACGTTAGTGAACGTACGGACGATTGTAAGTGCAGATATTTTGTGTGCAACTACGCGTCTCACTTAAGCGTACTGGGATTTGAAACGTTGCACGTCTGGCACCATTTGTTAGCTTAAACACACTTTTCACACGATCTTTTTCTGTCATTTAAGTCATGCGTGTTCATCTTTGTTTAAACAGGACCATATACATAACAGGTGAATAATGAAGGCTGTACATTGCATATTGGGCATAATCAAATGATAATAGCATCAAAATTATTTTTTTGAATATTGTTGAATATGCCTGATCAACGTTACCATTATTGATCATCATGTTACCAGTGGATAGGTCCGTCAACAGAACTTACCCATAGTGCTAAGCTGACAAAACTCTTATTGAACTCGTTTGATTCTCTTCACAAAATCGAATACGGGGATGAGAAGCAAACAATGATTGACGGCAACATCTTCCATTCTTCGTTTACTACCGAATAAGACTAACCAAAACTATATAACATCACCACGTTAAGACAAGTACCGAAAAGAAAGTGCCTAAAATGACTCAACCAGGTCGGAAGACAACGCTTGAAACTGTCAGGTCGATGGAAATCCATATCCTATATCTAAATGTTCCTAAGTTGTGAAGGTCAAATGTGATCGCCACTGTGAAACGCCGGAAAAGTGAATTTATGCAACGTTGTAGTAATGAATGTCAGAATGAAAGTTATCATGTGACTCATGATTAATAGAGGTCTGGTGACTGAGAAAGAAGTTGCTTGCGTTATCATAGAATGAATTAATTCGGTATCTTGTTTGTGTTCCGTACCTAACATCGTTAAACACAAGTCAATTAATACTCGACAATACATTGCTGTTCTACAATAATGATGGGTTGCGTGTCCACCGAACAATCGCAACGTTGAGTTATAAAGTTGTCGATTAAACGTGATAGCGCGTTTCTTAGTGCGGCGGGATAAATTTCTAGATGTGAACTATACTTTGAACAAGAGGCTGTTTTTTGTCCATAGTGGCTTTGCTCATTGTTACCATGTTTAAATTTGTTCACATTCCTCTGTTAATGGTGAAATTAAACAAATACAAGAAACAAAGGAAGCAAATTAGTTCTGTTAGCAGAAAATTACATCAACACAGACAACGTCGGTTTGCAACGACTTCACTGGTTTTAAGGGTCCCCTAAATGTGCGTATATAAAACGTTGAAGATATCTTCACAATGTAGTCACAGTATAGTCTACGACAATTACTTAGGCACTGATCTACTGAAATTTGTAATTCTTTGATTGATTTATTTATTTCGAGCAACTTTTCGTGAAACAGTTTTTAGAAGGCCAACGTCAAAGGTAGGGAAAAGAAAGTTGATACAGAACTGAATTTGGGACCACCAATATCAAAAAACCGATTGTTGATAGGCATGCGATGTAATGAGTCACATATGGTTTTTAACGTTGTCTAGCTCTGCAAGTACATATGGATTAATTTTAGTCTGAAATAAGGAACATCCACATCACTATTTTCATGTTCTATCATTAATTCCTAACTACAAATTTTAAGCTATATGTCAGGACAATTCCATTCATCAAATGTATTCTAACTAAACTAATCAAACAGACTAGTGCATAAAAAAGAAACCATCTAAATGTCGCAGATATGCTTCACACTAACTGGGTGTGTTAATGAGTAATGTAACTGAGTGCGTATTATCTGGCATTCGAACCGGAGGACTGGTCATGTGTTCCACCTTGGACTGTCAAGTTGTACAAACGCTTATTAATACAGCCCTAGAAACTAATTTGTATATGCTACCCTAAAAGCTCAGAGGATGCTCCTGTATCATCGTAAATGGCCTTTACTATCAACTGTTATTGTAGACTTGAAGATACGAGATTTTCTTTTATTCTTTACACCGGCACAGTTGCTGTTACAACTCCTTGAGTGCATAGGCTATTTTTTAATGACCAACATGCAAACCAAATGCTACATTTTCTTGTGTCGTTAAACAGGAAACCGTTCTCCGCATAGAACGATAAAACCGCCTTTTTCATAGAAATAAAACTGACCTATTATCACTTTATACAAACCATAAAAATTCTAACCACCCGAATGTAGGTCACATCAATTTCGACTACCTGGTAAATAGACAGTCAAAATTCGTATCATAAAACCCAGGAATTTTGAATCTACACATATGAGTTATACATAACTACATCGGCGTTCCAAATCAATCAAAATCTACGTTTCCTTAAAGTGTTTACTTCTCGAATATTTGTGCATTTCTGATCATAAATAACTTTGTCCTATAAATAATGATTTGAAGGGCCATAAAAATTCACTTAGTCTTGCCGATCTGAAATGACTTTTTCAAAAGTTTAGAAGATCAACCGAACACCAGATTTTTTAGTTGAAGAAGGGTTGATATAATTTCGACTACACCCATACTAACATGCCTATCAGAGCAACTCCAATGTTTTGGTGACTAACACCATCTGACCATTGTTCTTAAACGTAGAGCAAAAATTGTGATCACGTTATTAATGATCACACTAAGAAAAAGTTTGCCGATGTCGAAAAAGATGGTGATAACATGCATGGAACGTGCTGGTTTGGGTCTAATATCCGTGGAATATATGATGGTTTTGAATCAGCCGCAAACAACAAGTTGGCCGGCTGTTTGTTCTAGTACGTGCCAGTCAAGACAATTTACGGGGCAACTGATCTGCAGTTCATAACTAAAAACTTGGTCGAATACGCGGGCAACCTATTCTGAATGAGAATGCTGTTGTATTTACCTAGGTCGCTAGTGTGAGAAAACACGTTTGTCACTTTCAGCGAAGCGATATATTGAATTACTTGATGTTGTAATAGATGACAACCAGCATTATGTATATATCTTAACTAAATTGTAGACAGAAAGTGAAACTAAAAACCCAAGCATACATTTTTACGTGCACATACAGATAGTGTCGAAAAGTGACTTACCCTACTACTTCATTCACCTCGACGATTTTCGGTAGTGTAAACAGTTGCCAACTGCTTGGCTTAAAAAAGAATATTAACTTATCCTAGTTTTTGAGTGCGAAGAGTGTCCCACACTTCCTGTCCGTTACATATAACCAGTGTTTCCAATATCTCACATTAACAACTCACTGGAAGCAATCAGATCATGTGTGGATGTCACAATATGATATTGGAAAGATAGAAGGTGAAAATTGTTCACTAAGAGGGTTTAATTGTACGTCTTAGCAGCATTTCTAACTGATGTTTAAAGTGAATACAGGTGAATATCGAGGTTTATTGAGTAAGTTTAGTTGACCAGATACTCAATGTAAGAATCACGACGTGTATACGGATTGTGAGTAAAGACGAATTTGTATTGCGAACGTCATAGGGACGATGTTATTGCACCTCAGAAACCAGATGGCGATGAACTAACATTGTTTACAAATCACCGCCTGAAAGGGATTGCTGTAGGTAGGTATACAGTACAGTTCAGTGAACAAATGTTTCATTTCACATAATATCGAAAATAACGAAGGTGATCAAAACCGTTTGGTTTCAGTGAAGCAGTCATAGCTGAAACGGTAGTACATGTTGTAACAGATCAAATAGCATTATTTTCTTGCTAAAAGCTACTGGGAACTCTAAGCAATAGGCTAAGACCACATACTGGGGAAAAACGATCCATGGGCTTGAAACGTTAACAAATATAAAGCAGTAAAAACGCAACTAATGTAGTAAAACTTGACGGCTGCCAGTTACTAATAGGACACCTTTTTAGCTGTTCATCTTTGCGCAAAATCAGGAGAATTGGAAACGTGCATATGAACCTTAGAAGAAACACAGCATGCTTCGTTAGGAGGTTTCATGACCCTCTCACCTACTGGAATTATCTCTCCTGTTACAATGTCTATAATAAAAATTTCCTCACTTAACGATAACCTTTATACAACAAGCGGAAGGGTGACTTAAGTTGGTCATTCTGTAAAATGAATGTGGGAAGCAGGATGGCAGAAAAGTGACATGCGGTGAAATTAAAAGATACCTCAGGTTAGGAAGTAAAAAGCAGAATAAACCTTCTGCTTATAATCCAGACGACACGTATACATCGATTGCGGTGCAACTTGATCTCCCTGATCACTAAATCAAGCCGCAGTTCCGTGATCACTGTACTGCCCAGTTCGACGTGGATTGCTTAAAATTCAATCTAGTCTCACAAGGCAAGTTATATCTCCGTTACGCTTGACTTCCTTGCGCAATGCCCGGAAGCAAAAAATGGCTGATTCAAAATAGGAAGACGTTTTGGATATCCACCCTTTTCAATCAGAAGCTACCAGAGTTGTGATTGTACATGTGGGTGCCATTTGAAAAGAACAGATAACATCATGTGAGGAACTAGAAAACATTGACGTACTCTTACATCAGATGTGCAGACAACGAATATCACGTTAGGCTGCCTACGCAAATAGATTTGCGTCACAGAACGAGTCAGTACGCAAACAAAACATTGTCTTAAGATGGCGTAACAAAGGACAACTAACTTTCTGTATTGCAATTGCTTGTAAATTTGATGCCAAAGACTTTGCCGCGAAATGGTCATCGGAAGTATATATTAGCCGTGGATTGCAACTAACTAATCGTTTTTCTGGTGTGAAGTTTTCTTTTAGTTAAAATAACTATATATTCAGAAAATGTCTGCATTATCATGTCAACTTATTATGCATCGATGGTGAAGACCGACAACGTTTCATGGGATGGGTGTGTTATTTTGCATCGTTAATGTTATGGAACATCTGAAATGGAGGCGCGACTAAGACTTAATATTCACATGAATGTATTAAGGTAATAATGAGAACAAAGTGTAGAATTTTTGTTGATTGCTTCATGTGCATGCTGTCATGTACACTGCAGGAACTTCATAGACACCTTTGACCTAAATACTGATTAAATGTTGTTACCAGTGGAAACGTTGATTTCTAGTGCGTTACAACTTTGCCTGGAAATTTTTAACGGAACTGGCAAACAGACAAATATTATATTCGAGTGCGTTACATTATGTGTACTGTCAGTACTATGTGTAAACTCAATACGCATGTAAATTTGTTGTGCATGAATGTGATACACCCGCAGCAATACTAAGTTAGGAAAAAAGCTCAAGAACAATAATACACGTCAAAAACACTATATCAGTTATTGTTTTGTATCATTCGCTCGGAATCTATACGACTTGCGTGTTATAAAGTGCTTAAGTGACTTTGGGAAACCGGACACTGTGTAGTTCAATAAAGTGGGCTGTTGAATTGAAATTTTGTCAATAAGCTGAAGTGTTGAATCATGTGATCTACCTGCAATAGCTGCATTTGTACACAGAAAGCGCGGATCACATTTCATTTTGAGGAGATTAACATAATTAAACTCTAATACAAATCAGAGGGACCGTTGTACTTTATACAGCTATATTCTTTGCAAATGAAAATAACTCTACCAAATTCAAATGTTACACTTCAGTGGATATTTCGTTCACAACTCATTGATAAAAAGCACGACATTCGAGTTTCTGGGTTATTAGCACTCGTTAACAAGATATATCCGGGTCGATTAAATCTTTTTCCGCTTTCGCGGGCAGCCGTGTTGACTAAAGGATTAAACGACATCAAATTGTATACGAACGAAATTTCACATGCAAACTATAAACCATATTCGTTTGTGAGTAATCCATAGATTTTTCAGTCGTCTATAAAAAGGGTATGGCAACTATTAACTCCAATTGATGACACACCAATCTGGATTTCTCTTCTAGCAGAAATCTCTAATTAGACTGCTACTGGTCAATGGTATTTTGGGTACTGGTAAATAATAGGGAATTCTGGACATTATTAGTTTAAGACTGTTCAAGATCGATGGTAGTTCTCTCATTTACATGAATTTTTCAAACGCCGCCTTTCAAATTGAAGACGTAGGCTCGTAATTCGCTTTTGGTTGATTTTGGCAGTAGTATACATTTTTGCCAACAGGATTTTTTCTCTGGCCACGCTTGCGTGGGTCGACTTTATTGACAATTACGTTAATAACATTCCATCAGGTAAGAATGACTCAGCACAAACAAAGCAAAAGCCTTTTGTGAGTGCTGCTCAGATTATCCCACCGTGTGACTTCTTTTTCATTAAGGCTGGCTGGAAAACCTACCGAATTTTATAGATATTTTGAGTTGTGAGTGACAAACGAGTTGTACTAACTAAAACATCCACTACCTACTAATGTATGCATCATATCTTTTTATCCTCTTTCCTGCTATTGGCTTTACCCTGTAATGATGTGAGTGATTATTTCACGTAACTAATACGGAGGAGTTGGAGAAGCATCATGCAACTAGACGCAGTTAATTGCAATTTGAAATAAATTGATTTATTGAGCTGTAAACTGTTGTAAATGCCAAAATGCTTAAGATATGCCCTTCAAACAAGTCAGTATCAGGTTTCTCTAGATCAATCCAACTTTTATTGACTATGCTTAGTTGTCAGTTTAGTTCAATGTTATCAGCATATACCAAGCGGCGTATGCTGAGATGGTTTTCAACATAAAGGTTACCCTGATGTCCGTATGTTTCTCGTTAATACCACCTCTGACCCTCTAGTTTTGTACTTCACTTTGAGAACAGTAGGAGATGTTTTATTCTCACTGCCAAAACTCAAGTCGATGTCACGACAATTTAACATTTTGTATTTTATTCAACAAGCTATTGATCGTAAGGCAGACGGTCATTCCGACTACAATGATGTTACTTTCAGACTATGCGATGGTAGGACATGATTAACAAATTTGAAAAATAGTTCGTTTTCTATCAGAAAGATTGTTTGTTTTACTCCAGGTCCGTTTTTCTGAACCATTGTTTAACGTGACACTAACACAGATTCCATGTTTGTTGTGGTAGTCGATTGTGGTAAACAACCGTATGCTGAGTGTTATTCAGACGGTCTATCTGTCACTTGGCTTTTGGCTGTGCTCAGGCAGATGGATTAATTTTCAGTGACGTATTGTCGAATGTTGTCCTGACCTGCTCCACCCGTTGTGATACATTTGTGATCAAACAGCTGAGCATAACAGGCGACAGCTGCTCATACCTTGTCGCAATCACCGTTAAACCCAGAATTCTAGTATACTAACATGAAGATAAGGTTATGCTATGTATAGTACGCGGCTGATACCCTAAAGGTGGTTGGTGGAGAGGGCTCGCTATCGATCCTGCTAAACTGACTGTGCCTACTAGTTTATTGACGACTAACTGCCTACCAGGCTGAAAATCAGAATGATCTAATTGAACCTGTCTGTTTGATATCTTCTGCATGTTTTGATTAAACGTAGCCGACTACACTGCTTGGTTTAGGATTACAGAAAACCAGTCGCATATGTTCACTGCTTTCTACTTATACCTTGGTGAACTACTCGACTCATGATGTTACTTCCTCCTTTATTTCTGCTATGTGCGTTTTGCTCTCACAATCGTATTACGTTTTTGTGTCAGCTAACACTAATACAGCGAAAAATCACTGAAAGCAATCTATGTTCATCAAATAAACCCAAAACATACCCTGTTAAATGAAATATATGGACGAAACAAAAATTAATCCTAATAATAATTAATGACCACAGAAAAACCAATATTAATGAAAATAATATCAGAAGCATTTAGTTAAAATTTGCTAGCAATACTCATTCAAAATGCCGGCTGCAATTTGATATAAATTTATGAAAAATTTTCAGTTACATAGTTACCTTTCAGATGGCTGGTGAACTAAATGTTGCATTTGGATGGTTTTGGCAGAAAGTACTTAGGCTGTGATTTTATGAAGTTCCAATACGGAAAAGTTCAAAACAAAAAAAACACCTTACAAATGAGAGCAGTTGTTTGCAGTGCAGTTTCATTTTGAGTTATGTTTCGGTAACACATTAACTCTAATGAAATGTCTACCGGGCTACAAGAAGCTTTTTCTTCTATGGGGTCGTCAATTCTAGGACCTTTCGCTGAGGTCCCCCATTACACGTGAAATGGATATTACGATAAATCCGTAGTGCATTAGTTCACGTCAGTAGGATGTTTAGCGATAATTTAGCTTATAATCGTTTCAAATGATCCAATAATGTTTAATGAACATTGTAAAATAGAAGATTTGGAGTTAGTGCCGTCAGCTGCAGGTTAAAATAATCAAAATTAGTGGACAAATTTACTCTACTTTCTTCCCAAATGCTAACACTGTTTTATTTGTTCGACCTAAAAATTAAACTGTATGAAATTAAATGACCCCGACTGTATAGAAATTTATGAATATGCAAGTAAATGCCACCTAGCCTTGTTCACTTTGCATGACTTCATGAATAGCCAACTGAGTGGGTCTAGTTGATCAGTACAGAACGATAGTCATCACGTTGATCAGTTCAACAAGATGACGTATCTACAGCCTGTGTCTGCCTAGATGATGCTCACTTTCTAGCCCAGTTACTCGGATAACTGGGAATTCTTTTAGCGGATGCGTCGAAAAGTGTATTGTATGCCCTCTTACTTCGACTTCAGTCTATTTTGTATTCAGTACAGTCGTCAGCAAATCACCATATAAACGTGCAGTCCATGTTGTTTGATGATAAGCATAAATAATCGGCTATATTTGTTTACATCTAGTCAAAAGCGGCCAGTTGGTGAAGCCATAATAAGTCGAAGAGGACAGATGCTCATTAGAGCACCAACGGGTTAGTACTGTTGCCCGAATATCAAGGTGATTCACCTGATGATAGCCTCCAGCTAATCAATGTTGAATAGATTGTTTGCAACAGACGGTTTAAACAAATAAAAATTGAGACAGCTCTCGGTTGGTGCTCACGTAAATCTTTTAACGAATCAACATAGAACCTGCCTGTCTTATTAGGGCATGTCAGAGTGACATGGACTTGTGAATAAAAGTTAGTTGCACTAATCTTGAAAGAATTAGCAGTAATCAGTACGTCACGTGATGTATTAATTAAATGTATAAATTCAACTTGACTAAGTATTTCAAGTGAGACATGGTTGATTAAAGTGAGTAAGTCTCCACTTCAGGTAACCAAACAGAAGTGCATTACACAAAAGTGGTAGTACTTTATGTGAAGTCACCATAGCAGGCAAAAAGGTTGCTTTGCAACACACAGGTTGAAGTTTCAATATCGGCCTTGACGAGGATGTGTTGCCGACGACGTCTAGCAAGATGCAGGTTTGAGTATAGTGTGTCCTTAAAAATCGGGCTTGTTAAAACTCGAAGCAGATTGTGCAGGCAGTTTGTGGATATCGATCACATTTGACTTACAGTTCATTGCGAACACAATCTTTGCGAAGTTTCCTTCAGTTTTTAAAACAAATAATATCCTAAACCTCTTGACCGGCTCCTTCATTGTTTACACTCATCACGTAGACATATTATGAATGGAGAGTCAAACATACAGCCCTTCACGTTGTCAGTAGAAGCTTAGATCCTTCCGGCCACTAGTAGAGCTGATGTCGCTTGCGACTGTGAAATATACGTACACTTAATTCGTAATGTGTTTTTAAATTCGTTAATGAGAATGAATATGATCTACCTTGGAGTGCTATTTTTTACTAACCGAAATAGCTAATACTCGAAATGGTCGTGTTCAATTTCATTCTCCCCATTCGCACACTGCGATAAAATATTTTGTTCTCCTCTTGTTTAGGTTGCGTAGACCCTGAGGAACGGGTGGTTTATTTTGTACTTCTGTTTTTACGAACAATTATTTTGCGACCAGGAGTTCCTAACTCATATGACAAATTTTTGTTTTAATGATCAACTGCGCCTCATCTTTGTACTGTTGTGTTTCGATAGTCTGAACTAGAAAACCAGAATACTTTCTGATGTATTATAACAACCAGTCTAGGCGCGACCCCAATTTGAACAAGTAACAATGACTAGATATACCACAGACCCAGTAAGTTTAACAAGATATAGGAATAAATCGTTTGATACTTACATATTATTTAGTGTAAGTTTTTTCTGGGATACATAGTTTATTGTAGGCGACTTGATACCGAATTTTTTAAATTGGGTGCGTATGGGCCGTTAATATGTGTAACCAACAAACATATTGTATGATTCACTGGAAAAACCCTCATCATCAAATATGTCTACTCAGGTTTTTTAGTGAAATTTTGGAATATTCAATGTTTCAGGTTCGTACTTTTTGGTGCAGTTCGCTTTACTGAATCAACTGTAGCACATGTTGCTAGCTGCTGATATACAGTGTGGGGTGGGACGGAAATACATCCGCATGCGCATGTTTTGTTCGGGAGAATCTACTATCAAGTTCATCGAACTTTGATAGCATCCCCTGATTAGGTCGATGCATATCACGTTATCTTAAAGCTAATCACGTTCTATATATATATCAGTTCACGAAATTATGGCAAGGGGCAATACACAACGATTGGCTGACGCTGTTCCGGTACGAAACTGACGTAGTACTCAATCGTAACTCATTTTTCCATGTGAACTAACCGAATCAAGCGTATGAAGTTATTTTGCTCTCTGTTCTTGCTAGCTTTTAAGTACAATTGACGTATGCGAACACTAGTAACTGTCGTCTGTTAAACCAGTCGCAATTCTAATCGCCTCAGCACTAGTCCATCAAGGTTGTCAAGCTGACGCTCTGTTACCAAAGTATGCATACTGATTAGATTGATCACAGAGACCTGTTAATGGCGCCTCTGTTAGAAAGTTATGTAAAACAATGCACGTGATAAGACAAATGGTGGGCGATTTAGAGGGCGTTCGCGGTTCTACAGTAGTAGATGTTACCCTACGTTTCAACCACTTTGGGTGACCTTCCTCAGGAGTGTTCTAAGCGAAATCAGATTAACAAAGTGACAAAGGTCATGTGGAATTTCCCGTGGTTAGGTCAATCTGCACGGCATCTGAACTGATTGATCTAATCCTTTGTTCATTAAGTGGGGGTGAGACTGATGTAGATAAGACGCGTCTGTGTCTGGTGTTGTTTATTCACCCACGCCACACTGCAGACAGG
>JTDE01000068.1:315847-341436 GCA_014338405.1 Paragonimus skrjabini miyazakii
TGAATAAAAGAAACATGAGGCTGCTGAAGTGCAGTTTTATGATCAAACAGCTCCGCAGCGTACTGAGCCAACATTCCGCCAGAAATGTGCATTTAGTGAGTTATGGGACTGGTCAAGGTGAGTATTAGAACCTTGGTGTCATCAAATGTTTATTTCATAGTTGTAGAAGGAATGCTATTTTTACTACTCCAGCGATTTGGCGGTTGCCGTCAAATTAGGCAAACTGTTACAGTTTGAATAGATCCTAACTATGAAGTAGTCATATTAACAGCAAAAAAGCCTATTCCATTGTACAGTTTTGGCAGATGACTCGTCAGACACTCATCTTTATCGAATACGAAGAGATGTTTCAGTGGTTGCACCAAGGTGTATTGCACAACTTCATTAAGAATCAGGGTTCCAGTGGGGTGCTTTTAATTCAGTCGGAATTGAGCTAATCACTCTGATGAGCGTATTATTCGCAAGTCCCACATTTCTTTCGGTCAGCTACAGCTGAACAAAACAATGACGGCTAAATTATTTTTAAGCCGTTTGCTTCTCGTTGTACGCTTAATATAGAAATGAACATCTGTCAGAAACCAGACTTGTGATAAGAAAATATGAAAGACTGCTTTAGTCTGGTCTCTGAGTTAGTACTATCTCTTTTGGCAGAGCAAACAGAACAGTCGTTTTCGATAACTGTTTCTTAAGTCAATACACTTACATAGGTTACATCAAGACGTCATAAGACAAACCACGAAATGATAAGTGACTGTTATAAAGTGACAACAGAGTCAACTACTGGACTCCACACACTAACTGATTAACCTGGAACGCACGTTGACTGGATGTTACGTCACACGGTCAGTGTTAAGTGATTGTGCGGTTACGCAGCATGCAATTGATTTGTGGCCAAGGAAAATGTAAGTACTAACCAGATTTCTTTTAACAGTATAGGTTAGGGTTACGTAATCTGATGACAATCGATTCGATGGTCGTCTGAATGCGTTGACAGGCAGTTTTTGGTCGAGTGCTGGCAAATCTGTAGACAACCCGATGCCGATGATAAGACTGTGACTGACAGACAAGCTACCAGTCCACGATCAATCAATGCTCGTGTATTCATTTCCATGCTGCTGTTGTAGTGGCAGAATATGTTGGTCATATGACCAAGCGTTCGCTAAAATGGATCAAGGAACATCATTCAGTTTGTGATGGAACCGGTTGTCGTAAATCAATTACTAGCGCCATTGTTGCACAATTCGCTGACTCCAGTCATCGCATAGACGTCAACAAATGCACTCACTCCCAACGAAAGTACATGATGAGAGATTTAATCGAAGATTAACCGCCATAACTTCTACCCACAGTGATTCGAATTCATATCAGATGTGTAGTGATTCATCAAACTATGTGTCTGCTACTTTTTCAACGACTCATATTTTTTTCACTTCAAAACATATCAACTGCAATCATGTGAGAAGCGAAACTACTGGCATATCATTTAATCTAACTTCGAGTCCTTGATAATACCGTCAACTCTTGCTCCTGGAAAACGACGTATTGAAAGGGGTATTTACATATTCTACTTACCACGCTGGTATTCAAGTACTGAGAAGACCAGTGACATACAACGCAGTCTTCATAACTTGGTTCACGCACGATATCCGTTAGCCATTTCACTGGCATTGCAATAGCCTCTCTGACATTAATATGATCCGAGTTGTAAACCAACACATACTTTGTTGTTTATCAGAATGTTTGCAACACTTATGAATATGCATGCTCCTCAAAGTATTAGAGGACATATGCTCAAAGAGACATCAAATTAATCCTATCTGTAAATCTTCTGAAGAAGTAGACAAAAGCCTCAGTTTTCGGAATCGGTTGAAATTTACTAACTATGCAGACTGAATACTAAACGCATTTTTTGTAATTAATTCACAATCATATCGGAATATCATTAATAGAAGCCTAATCGCAATGTTTCCCAGAGGCACTTTATTTGAGCAAACATTTAATATTTGCATTTTAAATTTACTGCTATTTAATCAGACTAGATCTGTTTGCCTGCTCTTAAAAATCCGGTTTATTCACATTGATAATGTTGATTTGCGTTGTTAAACTGAGCACTAAATCGATAATGAACCGAGTGATCTATCAAGTTGACCATTTGTATGTTTTGGACACAGAGCATCCGGTGATGACCAGAACCACTAGTATGTTTACTATTGTTTTCAAAATTAGTTCGAAGACTTCCAACTGTATAGAGTTGCGCTCTGTTTTTTCCTTAATGCACTTCCCTTGTCAGGCTAATATCAACTTGTTTAGTAACGTTGTTTTCAATATAATTCTGTGTATTGATTTTGAAAGCTTACATTTGAGGTTCAATATAACGACACCGTATGCTATCTTATTTTGATATATGCACGTTCTGCATGTTAAGAAAGAGAGTTCACAAATTCATTATTCTCTAGGAGGTTAAGATGCTGAAGAAGTTGGCTTGAGTAAAGCACTACTCATCGTTTTAACTCATAATCTAGAAGTAACCTCAACAACGTTAATAATAACCAAAGCGGGAGAGTGAACCTAATTTCTAGCTAATGTTTAACTTTCGCTTCACCTGGGTGCGTAGTGTATCCGGATTACTTATAATGTTGCCGATTGTCAACATATCGCGAAGAAACACAAAAGAAATTCGGCTACGAAAGTCATCCACGACTCACACAAAATTGCCAAGTCAAGATTCGTAAGGTTTTCCCAGTGCACTTATTTAAGGTTCGCATAAAATGTTGGCAAACTAATTGCATACAGTAAGTTGCAACTGAACCCAGTAAACATCTCATCATATTCAAGTAAATGGTTTCTAAATGTGTATCGGTAATTTTTTAGTACGATTTTGCATGCATCACGATACCATCTGGAATAATAAATGAAGTTTACTCAGGAATGTTAATCACCTTAAATTTATTCGGTCATTGTCGAAATGGCAGAATACATACCAAAACGTCCAATTGAGGTCGCAACAGTCAGACGCACACAATTTCTTATGTAATCTCATTAAGTCACTCAGGTTACTCCAGTATATAGTATAGTATATATCATGTATACGCTAATGTTGGATATACTTTCGTTGCCAAATTTATTCTGGACATTTTGATGATACATCGGCATTTATAAAGTTTTGTCATAACCATCACTCTATAGAAAGAATACCTGATGTTGGTGGAACAGTGCATGAATTTCGCCTGCGAAATGATGGATCTCTGCCGAGGTACACAGGAGGTAGAAGCTGTGATCTCAGACTTTCTCGAAGATGGCACCAATATAAGGGATCCACTAGGACGTCTCCGATTGGCCATACGATTTGAAGAGAAAAAAGTAAGTACGAGTCTGTTTTTCTTAAGCTGATTGTTTTGACATCTTTCTGTTGCATACTTCGTTGAACATAACGACAAATCCACATAACGGGCCGGTGTATATTGTAAAGTTTCGAACTTAAACGTTCTATCCACACACACGCTTCACTGGAAGAATTAACGTTGCAGCTTCGCAAAACATATCGTATACGTTTGAGCGGAACAATAAAATAGACTGTGGGTTAACTATATGTTGCCTTTCTCGTTTAATCCTTATGCTCGTAATTTTCAATCAGGACGATTTCAGATTTATCTTGCTACAATGGTTAACGGAAAATCATCAGCGGACTTGAAATAGTTCAGTGAGTGATTTATCGCCAAAGTGAACACAAAAGTAGTTATGATCTTGATTTGCATAGCTTGTATCCTTTTTGATGTGAAGGATCTCTTCATTTGCTTGTTCCCTGTGTTTCGACAGACCGTTTTCTTTTAAAACGAATAGCATGAAACAAAAAGCGTAAAACAATGCCGTCGGGTTGAATTCACAGTTGTGTTGGTATTCAGCCTTGTTATACGTGCTTGGTATAAGGAACCAGTGAATGGGCATATGCCTGAAATGACATTTTATGGTAAGGCTTTCGTATTTCTTCGTTATCCATCTCGCCTAGTTACCACTTTCAGCCCAGAAATATCAGAAAATCGTAAGTCGTACACCAGGCGTATTAACCGGATACTTTGGTACAATCCGTTGACAAATGAGATTACAAGTTTGTATTCTGATGTTTAGCGTCAAGTTTCTAAAACGATCACTCATAAATGATATAGTACGATCGCTAAAGTTCCTTAGTTTGTATCCATTCTGTACATAAATGTCATTCAAGTTCTGTTTTGAATTACATCCTACAATAACTGTGTCATTTAGTGAACATTTTTTAAAGTAAGTATGTATCGACTTAATCAAAGAACACATATTATGTACGGTTTATTTAGCATAGCTTACACTTGAATTATATTAGACCTAACTGATCCAGGATAAGTGCAAGTCAGCGAATTCTGCTCGAAAGTGCGATACAAACCCGAAAGAGATCAATTCCGACAAAGGAGATGATATTCCTGGGTATAACGTTTATTAACGATTGTTTTCATCGGGCATCCGTCGTTAACCTGACAATCTCTAGTTGCGTTAGGAACAAAATCACACTAAATATTTCAAACTATGGTAAGAACATCCGTCTCGTGGCATTCATATTTTTTTCTGTCTTAAAATAAATCCCAACACTCACAACGTAACCACCACAAACACTCAGCGCCAGATCCTGCATTATTTGTAGTGTCATTCTGAATCACTATCGGACTCAATACAAACGCAAATTCTAGGGATGATCACAAAATCTCATCAATTAATTCGATTTCTTTAACACACAAACGCATCAGCCACCTGAACCTCTTAAGCAATGTTATGACAAGTCAATTCAACTGACTGTTTGGTATGTTGGTCCAAGATATATCTGGAACATATTTTTACTGCGCTGAACAACATGTTGTCTGAGTCTCACTGATAACCAAGGAATTAACCAAAGAGTCATAACCAGCAGTATAAGGCTTCAAAAGTAATGAGTGTTAGCTGAAGAGCAGGTATTTCTCCTTCAACTTGTTTCGCCGTATTTATGGGGATCTCTAATAGGATATGATTGAAGAAGATAGTAGGATAATATTGCACGATTTGCGTCAGGCCAGATGGCGCCGCGTCTTCCCAAGTGTATGCTACCATTTGCATATCAGTATGAGAAGGCTGAGAAGACAACAGAGAAATTTAACCGTCAGAATTCGCAATCACTGTCACTACCATGGTAGAGACATCCTACAAACAGTTGTTTCTGAACACACAACATGGGTTTTAATCTTCGGATGGGAGCAGCGTTAGCACAGCCCAGTATTTGTCTTTGTGATGTTCAGCAGATAACGCAAAATGTCGTCACAGAATCGCATTGGTGTTGTGTCTTAATTACATGGCATGCGATAGATGATTCAGGGTCGTTTTTGCAACGCCCGGCTGTGAGGTCGTCCATTTGCGTGACCCGCTTTTGTACACTTCTGGATGTACTCCATGACCCTGGTTCGTAACCGGCGCTCAGCATTACCTGTATGAGATGCCCCGCCTCTACATCAGTATTCAGCAATAACATTGGATTTGGATGACTCGGGTACCAGTTGTTTCACGGAGGGCATTGGAATCCGGAATGGTCTGAACAAAGTCACTAGGAAAACCGCACTCTGTTCTCGTGATAGAACTCGTAAAGATGCTGCGAAGTTTGTCCGGACGTAAATCATGCAGTAGCAGGCTACTTTCTAATCTATTCAACTTCGTGACGGGAAGAGAATTTTTCAATAGATAACTCGCAGGCTTTGGTGTGTCTGTCGTCCTACAACGAACCTTGCGTCTAGGACATACGAACAAGCAATCCTTATCGGTTTCCACTCAAAGATTATCGTGCAGAATCATGTAAAGTAAAGTGTCGAAAATAACAGAACCAGTTAGTCAAAGCAGATTAATAAAATCTTTGTTCGCACTGAACACAAATGAGTGTTAGAAAGAACGGATCAGTTGATATCTAAAAACGTGGACAATGTAGATGGACCGCTTCGCTCAAACATCACGTGATTTTCGTTGCACATAAGCAGGATTGCTGAATTGAGAAACACTGGGAAATGAGTGACATTTAAAGTGATTCGTTAGTAATGTGTTTGACCAATTGAATGGACTTTTGTCCAGTTCCGAACGAGTACCCCCGCGACGTGATTTTAAGCAAATATACATAACGAACCTGTAAGTGAAAATACTGACCGTTGAGGGGGATTTAAGTGTACTTACTGAATGATGCGGATTAGTTCGTTTACTCGTCAGTTTATACGACATTTAGGTGAAAAGCAAGTTTGGATGCTTGCAAGCATCTAGTGTGCGAGAATTTTTGTCAGCAGCCTGTCGCTGCTTAAGCTTAGATATTACGTCATTACGCGTTATTTACGACACTACAAATTACGTGTCACATATTGATGCATTTTGGGTAGAATACAATTAGAAAATTGCAACAGAGTGGTAAGTCGGCCAGGAATGAAAAACTGCTCGACAATTATCAATTTGCTCACCGAACGACCTCGATGTGGTCGTTGAGCATTCTTTCCGTTGGGAATAATCAGTTTTGTTTTGCTGTTTGTTCTCATTGACAATATCTCTAAAGTTCGGTGTGTAACGCATAAAAAGTGAACAATATCCCAATGGTCTGTGGAAAATGGACAACGACTTTGTGCTCAATAGGCTACGTCAGCAGTAGTTGTTTATATTTACAGTTCATTTTCTGTCAAAGGTAAACAGGAATAACAGTTTTCAAAACACTGAGAGCATTGTACATAAGAGGAATACAGTCCCACTTCTTTGACGAACTGAGAGATAAATGGTCATAATAAGGTGGTTTAGAGAATTTTCATAATTCTGATGCAACTTCTTCGTCACATGGAAAAAGAGAACAAAAACCGAACACCACACCTCTGTGGATTCAGAGGATTAATGTCGTAAAATTACTCAGTTAGGTTTTACATTGTAATCAATCACCGAGCGGATAAACTAACGGAGATTACAACAACAAAAATTGGGGTTAAAGCAAATTCAATTAGAGTGGTTATCATGTCAGAAACACTGATGTATGATCGGGTTATTTAAATATCGTGTTGGGAAATTCGATAACATAGGGAAACCTTCAGCAAACGTTTAGTGATCTGGATTATTTGCAATTGAACATCTCTAACTCTTCGTAGTTAGATAAGCCTTTTGGCCATCCCACTTCAAGTAAACACAAAACTCCAGTTTCACTCATGTTAGAGACCACCAGCAGTGCATACCCTCATCCGGACTAGAATTTGCACTCCAGCTCTTTTGTTTGCGAGACTGGCATTTTAATAAAGGCTCCAGGTACAATAGATATGGCTGAACAACCACATCTAAGCGCCTAAACACGACCCTGTTCAGACGACCGGGTTCAGCTTGCCCGATCATTTCGGGAACAGAAGAAACACAACTGTTCTGTTCAAGCAGTTCGTTAGCCTCGTGGTCAGGACGTCTCCAGTCAACTTGTGGTGGATTGCCAGGCCGGAGGTGCGAGTAATCAAACACTCGATGAAACACCTCAACGCCGAAGGCAGGCACGTCCACAAGCCCTCAACGATCGGATGGCGGACAACGGGGGCAGTTGGATGAGTCATCGCTCGACCGGATCGGACCAACGGGCGAGATACAGCAGGCAAAATAGAATGGACGACGAAATCGGAGGCTCGGTTATTCCAACACACGGGGAGATATCTCGACACCACCGTGGAATACGAGCAAAGCCCATTGTGGATTGGGGGAGAACAACACGAGTGACCTGATGAGCCATCGCTCAACGGAATCGGACCAATGGACGAAGAATGGTAAGCGGAAAATCCTCCGATGGACGGCGCCGATCACACACCTAAACCGTGAACGCGTGAACGGAAACCTGGGATGGTTGTGGACTGGAATGCTGACTCACAAACGCGAGCGCGCGCGTAGCATGTGAACTAGCGTGTTGGACAATAAAGACTGTGCTACACTGTGCTACACTGGTGCCGTGACCAGGATTCGAGCCTAGGTTCTTGCGGATCAGATGCTCGGTGGATTTCTGGTAACGGCACCAGTGTAGCGAAAAGGCGTCCAATAAAGCACAATCTTCATTTTCCAACACGCTAGTTCACATGCTACGCGCGCGCTCGCGTTTGTGAGTCAGCATTCCAGTCCACAACCAGCCCAGGTTTCCGTTCACGCGTTCACGGTTTAGGTGTGAGATCGGCGCCGTCCATCGGGGGATTTTCCGCTTACCATTCTTCGTCCATTGGTCCGATTCCGTTAAGCGATGGCTCATCCGGTTGCTCGTGTTGTTCTCCCTCAATCCACAATGGGCTTTGCTCGTATTCCACGGTGGTGTCGAGATATCTCCCTGAGTGTTGGAATAACCGAGCCTCCGATTTCGTCGTCCATTCTATTTTGCCTGCTGTATCTCGCCCGTTGGTCCGATCCGGTCGAGCGATGACTCATCCAACTGACCCCGTTGTCCGCCATCCGACCGGTGAGGGCTTGTGGACGTGCCTGCCTTCGGCGTTGAGGTGCTCCGCCGAGTGTTTGATTACTCGCACCTCCGGCCTGGCAATCCACCACAAATTGACGCCACTCTCTTCAATGAACTAACCACGTTCACTTTTATCCATCCAGTCTAGCTACATCCGTCTCCCACGAGTATCGGACGATTTGAACGGTTACCAATACAACACTCGTAAAGTGCAGTATTTTAGCTGATGACCTGCGATGAGAATTTGTTAGAGGGGCTGGTAACTGCGTAGAAAATATAACTGTCTAAAGAAAGTTGGAGTAGAGAACTTTTACAACCTGTCATCATGATCTCCTACTACCCAATAAGGCGATGAATCATACTGTTAAACTTGTGCTGGCTAAATGCGTATGGATCAAAGCATCGATAGGTTGTCAAGTTCTAAGTGAATATTGATCCTGAATTCCATATTTAGATCAATAAAGAGTATTTCTTATGTCGTTGTCCAATATAAATTTCATGTGTTGAATAATTTTAAAGTCGAATCTTCTAACTTCAACTCCTTACACGTGATTTATTTTCAGTGGAGTCCCACGAAACACCGTTTGTAGGTTAATCATTCCAAAGAACCGCTAAGCAAATGGTTCGGTTGATTCGGGTAGACGGATTACCTAAGAATGTGGCCGTGCCAGTTTTCCAGAATCAGTTTTGTCATCTTTGAATTTTAACTTTGCTGGAATGGTTTTCCTTGAAACTATGGCATTTTGCTCTTCACTTGAAGCCAAACTGTGATCTTCGGTGGTAGGACTTAACATCTACATTCAATTCAATCGATTCAGTGCATAAAACTGCAAGTAAGCGTTTCTTAGGCAAAGAAGTAACAAAATAACGACCAAGAATTGCTTCCGTTTGTGTCTGAGAAAAGCCTTTAAGATGCAATTACTAGCTTGACCTTGTAGACTTCAGATAGAAAAACGATGAGCGAGTGAGTCTGTACTGAAATAAAGACAAGCTTTTATTTCAGGAAACCGATTTAAAAAGAGATTAGGATGAACACTATCACCTATGCTTCTGGTGTCTTGGTTAGCTGATCAGGCCTTCTTTTAGGTAGGCAGTGCTGCCGATTGATATGCATAATCGTCGCGACGCACGTGCAACACATGACATATCTGAATGCGTGCACAAATCACCTATCAGCTATTATCGGCCTTGCTCACCAGTGTTATTATAACCACGGGGCCACTGTACTAGCTTCAGGTTTTCTTTCCAGAACAGTCATACTAGCAAATAATATTTACGATTTCCAGATTGGAGAGTCAGTCAATAAAATCTGACACAAAATGTTTCACAGGAGTTTTCAACGTCCATTCAAACTGTTTCGTGACCAATCCGCAAATATCTGTTTGATTGCTTTTGGTATCCTGGAAGAGGTGTATTCAGGAATCTATCAATTTTTAAATTATGTTTATGAACTTGTTTGGTAGGGTGGCTGTCGTTGAAGATTTACGAAGCGTGTCAAGCCGCCTATGTATCAGCTAACACTTCGGGCACATTTTGTAAATATTCACTCAATTATTTTACAAAGGTTTGTGTTGTTACATGAACAAGTAAGTTCTTCACTTGTGTCTCCTGCTTCTAGGTTGAGTGAGGTAAGTTGTGCTGTTAGAATGGTGATAACAAGCAGCCAAATCGAATTCGACTGAAGCTGCTGACGACGAATAACGAAACATACTGAATAAATTATCCCCCAGTTTAGTATACTTTGTCACCTACGATTATAGGTTTGTTGGGGTCCACTAAACCTGCAATGCAGATTATCCCTCTCCCCATCAATTCCACGACAGAGTAAAATTTTAAAACTCGTCACCGCTTCACCTAAGACTATAGTGCTCGACAATTTACTCTGGTGTGGAAAGATACTAATTATGAATTCGTTCTCTCCACATGGTAACCCGCCTATTCCGTAGCCAAGTTTCAGCTAACAGCTTTTTGGTTCGACTGAAATCTAATTGTGGTTTGAGAACTTCGTGTTAAGAATTGGGTATTTTCTGAGATGAATGTAAAATATGTAAGCTGTTTTGAAAGCCTCCTAAAATAAACCATTTTTCTAAGTTCCATAATTCTTATATTGATCCGTCGTTGAATGTGTTCAATAGGTCCAACAATTTTACAGTAATGTCGACATATCTATGTTAATTTTCAAGTTTGGACTAGTTATAAAGGGTTTTGAAGAAGTTCTCAATTTCTCCCTCAGAGTTGATGTATCATTGTGAAGCTTTAGTCATAGCCACACAATCGGTAGATGGATTTAAATTTTCTGTCACCAGAATCCCCTCTAATTTTTGGCATACGGATAAAAGCAGTTTGTATTACTAATAAGTAGTGTGGCAGATTTATGAATTTAGATGAGACCCAACTGTGAAAAGTCAGGGCATCGGCTGGATTCGAACCAGCGACAGAAACGCCGTGCTTCAACTCGGCAAGCGCTCTACCAGCTGAGCTACGAAGCCACGCCAGGAGCTCGGAAATTTCACATTTGGATTAGGTTACCCACCCGTTTGCCAAGGTATTAGTTAGTAATTCAAGGTATTAGTCGCCAAATTTATGTGAACAGTTATGGTCTTACAGCTGGTGCAATGGAATACAAAATTGTGTTACTTGGTCCACTAGTTTGCACACTTTAAGACATTTTGCAGTTTCCAAAGTTTCCGAGAGATGTGATGCTCGTCGGAGCATCGTAAAGACGGATTACGACAGAATAGAGTATTTCAAAAAGGAAAACGATGAATAACAAGGATTTTAAGGTGCAACTTCCGAAACGCCGACGTTTATAGTGAACCAGTGCGACAACTGTCAACTACCGTTTACCCTGGTCGTAATATTATTTAAAAAGCTTTCAGGCTACTGGAGAAGTTAATCTCTTGGTAAATAGTTATGGAACTTCAGTATCAAGATGGAGCGGTTGTTCTCTGAAAATATTTCAGAATGCGACATATCGAAACAGTCGCCAGTACTAAGCGAACAACCTTGGCAGAAAGCACAGAGCTGACGGCTTTTGTGTGCAGGTTGACTATCATCTACTGATGCCATACTACTGCCTAGTGATGAGTTGTGCAACTGATTATTTCGGAGATCACTAAATATAAAGGTATCGGTCAGTACGTATTCGGTGTCATCTGCACCTGCCTTTGAGAATAGGCATATATGTGAGTCGTTTCTGGCTCCCGACAGAAACTTCGTTGACAGGGAACGTTTGAAAGGTACCATAAGTGGTCCTACTAATTTTGCAGTACTGGTGATTAGGACAACAGAGGACAGGCTAACTGCGCCGGGTGAAATGTTTCCGATTCATGACACCGATAGTTCACACAGTTTAGTTAATCTGCCCCCTATCTACACAAATCTCGTATCTGACATGCACTTATGTTCCAGTACGTTATGCCTATCCACGCTGTTGTTTGCCATCATGTATTTGTTGCTGAAACCACATTAGATGTGAAACTACAAAAGGCCAACTCCACTCCTTGGGTGTGCTGTGACTCCCTTGTAAACAGATGTAAGAATCGCCTTCGACTTTTGACCATAGCAATGTTCATAACGAATCCAATCCTCTCTCGCAGCAACCCTGCTTCCATTGATCTGCATGACATACTCAACAAAAGCACGCCCTGTCTGTCCTAGTTTGTACGTGACATTTCATTGTAATTAGACTTTCTGTTCTAATTTCAGGCGCGTCTGGTTTACCTTGCAAGAACTTGTACTTTACCAACAACACTGAATTTTGTTCTTTAGCGATATAGTCGCTCAATGATTATACCGATTGAGTGTGGCGATGGAATCTGGCCAGTCAACCATCTTGGACAGTGTCTTTAGCCATTCAGTAATCCTTTTGTATCAGGCTTTCACAAGAATATTCTGTGAAACATGATGTATTGTTTTGTATAGGTTGCTGAATTTCAATATCTTGAGATCGCTGTAGCAAAAGCAGTTCTGATTTTTTGATAGCTAATCATTTCAATTTTACTGACAAGACAAGATAGCCATCACGTAAAGTCCTGGATATTCCAAAATACCCAACGTCCATTATTACCGACACGAATTTGTTAACGAGAAAAAGTGTATCAACCTTAAGTAAGTAGGTCAAGGAATCTAACCACAGGTGCGTTTGACCTCCTATTATTAAAAATAACGTATAAACAAAACGTGGTTTTCTGGGCACAGCCTTAAACATAACTATTTTGACATCTTTATGTGAAGAAGACGATCTATATTTCACAGTACCTGGGCAAGGAAATTTTTAGTGGGATTAACTATTCGCAATTGCTAACATCTACTGGTAGTTTACTATCGGAGATGAGCATTGCTAGTATGTTTTTGATCTCAATCTTTTTCTTTGCATTTCAGTTTGTGGCTCATCCGAATTGTCAGCAATACCTAACGAGCATTTGGTATGGTTCTGAGACCGCATTTTTGCAATCTTGGTCACTGATTCGAAAAATCGGTCTCTCTGTTGCTGCCACACCACTACTTCCATTGCTGTGCCTAATGTACATAATTTTCCCCACTTCTCATGTGAGTCTTTAGTCATTGCGAGTTGATTATTTCTCCATATGGTTAAATACTATTTTGCAAACGACACTGCCCTTACACATGCTATTGCACTTTTTGAAAAAACTCAATAGAAATGTTACTCACATAGATGATAGGTTCGCATTCCCGTAGACTATTCATCCATCAACTGTTGAACAGAAGAACTACACTCGGGTTTCACTTCGGTTTAGTGTCGGCAACGTGACGTGTTCTAGCCGTGAGAGATTTGCACACTGGTCATGCCTCTAAAAAATTGTTGTGTGAACTACTGAATAACCAACCTCACTCAAACACAAAAGAATTATAGTAGGAAATCGCTCAGCGACTTTCATCTTTCGGAACATCGCTTTGATTTAACAGGGTAGCTACCGTGTATCCTGACAAAGCGATCGGGTAAGTTAACACCTTTAACAGGCAAATGCAGCAGAACATCTGCAATTGGCAATTCAGTCATGTCTAATATAGGATCGGTGACACAAAGTTCCACAAGGTTACTCCGTGGAAAAACGGCTTCAGTTCAGCCATGGCAAAGCGTTTCAGTTCTGACAAGCTTTAACGCAAGACAAACTCGACTGTGATGTTTTTTGCTAAAGAACTTGAATACCGTATCATTGTGAATAAGGAAGTTTCAAACACTTGTAGATGATGTTCGTCGAATACTGACCAAAACCTTCTACTGTTTACCTGTTTAGGGATGTCCAACACAGGTCACGGATTTTCCAATCCACCTGTTTAAACAACTGTATAAGTATGCAAGTGATATTTCATTAAGGCAGTGAGAAACATTTTACTATACTATGTACATACACCCCGTGAAAAAAACCAGGAGTTCGTTCAAAATCGTTTGAATAAACTTACTGCCTGTTATAAAAATAGCTTCGACGAAATGATAAGGTCATATCAGCTTGCAAATAACCTAGTACAGGCCGCTGTTCATTAATTTCACGCCGGTTTTTATTTACATTCTCACTTCATCCTCCACACGAGGGGATTAGCGCAGGTTCATCTAAAAGTATTTTAGTGTTTTTATGTAATGCTAATGTATGAATACATGTCTTTATAAAAAATACTACCCCAAACATATGGCGTGAGATTTGAAATTAAAAAATGATTGACTATTTTGGGCATACCCTTTGATGTTGTGACTATCTCCTGAAGAAATCAGACCACTCACCCGTCGGTTGACGTAGTCTTGCTGGATCACTGGCTGCTTTTTGATGGTCTTCGTAACACGCTGCACGTTGTCTTTTAAGAAGATTTCCTTTATGTATCAAAACCACCCCCAATATATTTATTTTAACTGGGCAGTAACGCAGATCTCCAAGGGACTGAAAATTTGGCGAAGGGTTCCGCGTTGTGTGTATGCCAATAAATGTTATCATCATCGGTAAACGGTTAGTTACATTTCAGCAATTCAATTCAGATATTTATTTTGTCAATCTTTGCATGGATTTGCCACATTATATGCCAACAGAAAACCACATTACAAACAAACATCAGATGTCCCGGTGCGATGCTTAAGTGTTAATTCCCACTTAAAGGCAATATGTGAATTTTGACTGATATTTGTTTGAAGTTTCTAGAAGTACCCAGTAATCACAAGAAAGATGGTTCTCTTGAAAGAGGTCTCTATAGGAAATCCAGGTCATTTGGTCAATGCCTTAACTACAGTGTTCCACAAGTCTAAAATGAACGTGAATTAACATTTACATTATTCACAAGAATGACACATTTGAGAAGCGCAACCTGAAGACAAAATTGACGGGCTCATGTCCTAACTACCATTGAATGATTATCTGAAAAATGTCCACAGAAAGACGAATTGGACCAAAAGCTTCACCCAAACAGATGGACTATTCGAAAAAAGTTATGTAACACAAAGAATTGTCTCTTGAAATAAAGCATAATGTAGGTCAAACTGTACAAAGAAAGAAAATTCCTGCCAAACAAAAATTCCGTGTGTTCGATCGGAAATTAAAAATACCAGCGACGTCCATCAAAGTAGATCAGTTTTCAAAGCCACTTCAGACTATGTCCATCAATACATAGATAAAATGGATACATTTACATAGGCAGAACCAACAGATGGCTTATCTTTAAAATGGGAAACACCTGTCTGAGTTGGGGCAGAAATCCAGGCTCACCTGGGGATGGTACTGTCGCTGAAACATGCAAACAAACAATGTCCACAGTCGTTAGACACGACCTAAATACTAATCCAGCTATCGACCATTTAACCAACAGTTGTTTAACTTCATTATACTACAGGATTCCGGCATTTCGTTCAGATGGTCTTAATCATATGACTGAAGTCGGACTTGTGTGTTCAGAGGCAATGATTCGCCAGATTAATCCTAACTTTATCCCAGCCATAGAATAAATAATTCATACTGTAGGAAAATATCCTACTGATAGGTCAGTACAATATGATTGCATCTCTCGCTCTTTGTATTGTAGCTACTTTTTTCGAAACTAATTTGCGTCCACAATTTCGACTTCTTCTTTCCTGCAAACGACCAAATATTATTTTGAAAAATGTAATGTTAAAAACTTTATTCTCCAGTAACACCCATGCAACGTTGTATCACCATTCTAACTAACTTCAATTAACATTTGTTCTGCATAGAAATTTCATGCATTTACTATATCTCTGTCGACTAAATTTCAGCAAATATCCAACTTCAGGTTCCAAGCGACTCATTGTGATCTACATACCGAGCGCTGTTTCACTGCAATTTATTTTTTTAATTAGTGATATCGTTTATTTTGGGCCTGAGATGGCGTTCACTCACACGATCACTTCTGTAAATTAGTAAACAGACCAACAATTCACTTGTTTTTGAAATAGCCTTTTTGTTGGACATTTCAACCATTTTCAACAAAAGACGTTTCCCTAATAATGTAGAATTTCTACGGTGGCTTCCCTTGAGATTTCTGTGAACCTCAAACATTGCCCCAGCATAAAATGTTTGCCATTGATGGAACATTTGTCCTAAGGTTGGATTGGAGAGAAATAATCTATAGTAGCGTTAGTAACCCTACCCAATAAAACTATTTCGAACGCAACACTGCGTCCGTTTTCCAGTAACAAACAATCGTTCATATACACTAAATGTATTACAAATTTTTTACGCAAATATTTCCTATTACTGAATAACGTGAGAACTGTAATCCAATGGTATAACCACAGGGAAGTAGCTGACTGCCTTTTGTTTTACCTTGGCCTATATTGCTGGCAATTTCAGCGAAAGTATTGTGGTTAGTAAAGGATTTTACGTTTTGCAGTGAACCCTACCACAATGCTTCTCCATTCAATTTAAAAATACCGTCAAAGCAATACTGTGTGCAACCACACAAAATATGTGTTGCGGCGTAGAACAAAATAAAATTTTGAGCAATACATCTGGGATGTTCATGAGCCAGCACACATTACCAGCTCCTGCAAGCGTACACATTATCTAATAATGATTCATATTAGTTCTGAACGTAGATCGCTTACTAGAAAACTGAGATTGTTTCATCCGTACCACGGACAGAGCAGACAAATTCATTCTTTAGGAAACCGGTTATTGTGGGTACGTTAACTTTTGAACTTTGTCAAAATGTACTCACCAATTTCAAACATGATCAGCTACTCTCCACCATATATAGCGGCACCCAGTTTAGAAAACAGTGCCTTTGCTTCTGCACTTTAATGAAACTGTCCAGGTGACTATCGCTGTGTAAAATGACCGAAACAACCAACGAAACAACGTGATCCTCTTGTAAGTTGTACTCAAATGGCGTTTCATGACAACCACTGCTTATCTCGGCAATCTGCCATGCTGCGGGTTTGTAATACACCAATCAAATGGCAGTCTTTCAAATCACCGTTGATGCAAAATCAGATGCAAGTGTACTCAACATCACAGTGTTCATTTGTAACACTTGCGAGTTGGTTCATTTCTGATATTAGAGATATTCCACAGATAAATACTTACGGCACTCCTTCAAAACCGCCGAAACTTCTCAGCTTCTTCCAGTGTCATCAAAGCGTTAGAAAGCTTATGCTTAAGAATCGAACGCAGTCAGTGAACCTTTCTCTTACAAAGTGAACACATCGCATCATCGTCATTTGGGATACGGTCAAAAATGATCTAATGCTTTTTTGCATTTTGCAAGTGAATAAATTAATCCGACCGGGAACACGGTAACCGTTCATCTGCTATGACTTACCGTCGGATAAGCAACATCTTACCACCTTGTTGTACGTGCAAATATCCTAGTTGATATACGTTCACTTCGAAAATAGGCCTCAGCAAAGTGCACTTACTTTGTACAGGATGTATGGATGCGACCAGATAAGGGGGAGAATGTAATCCTTGAGCGAACTTGTGCGACATGATAAAGTGTTTTTGCAGATCTGTTCATTTCATAAATTAAAATAAACCGGTCGCAAGTTATGCCAGTGACCTTAAAGTATTCATCAAAGATGTTGCAAATGACCTACTTAATGATAACCATCAAGCCTATGCACATAACTGGGAACTTTGCGTGTCTACTCCACCATCGGTCGCTTTTCTTTTGATTATGTAGTCATTTCGCATGAAAAGTGTTAATTTTACATTGATTTCTTACGTGTATGAAGCTCAGCATGAGTTGTAATGCCTTTTATAAAGGAATATGCGGATATCCGGCGAAACCGTCATCATTCACTGAAACAATTTGTTCACTAACCATCGCATATCAGTAGACCAACAGAAATTCCGCATCAAAATGCCTCATATGCAATAGTAGATGAACTACGACCTTTCTTCACAAACTGTGGAAAATCAATAATGCCACTGTAAAAAGTTAGGGTAAATTATTTAACATGCTACATCTTTTATGCATTTCACACGCTGTGATACCTTTGTTGATTACCCTAAACCCATCGCGTTTATTTTGGCCAACATCGAAGAAAGTCAATTTTCAAGTGTAACTTGAAAGCGTTTATTTTTGACACCGGGAATTATGGTAGGATCAAAAAATAAAATCTCCAAACTAAGTGATCTATATATACTGATTAGTGAAATCTGTTATTCAAACGATATTGTGATCACCCGTGATTAGGCTGTCCAGTCAATGAAATCGGTCTATTGAGGTTTAATCGGAGTTCATTCTGGACATATGTTAATGCTCACAAAACAGAACAGTCAATGATTCACATTGCGTATTATTTCATACTTCTGAGGGATGTATGATCACCTTGCGAAAAATCAAAATTTCGTCACACTTTAACCAGATTTTTTCAAACCAGTTCCAGCAACATCGAGAAACAATCGATTTCCCGAACAATATCCGCAACTTTGCTATTCCCAGTGAATGATCAACATCACCGACATCACAAGTACTGAGAGACATAACCGTTACCCCATGGTTCATGTTTCAAAACATGCTTTGTGCACATTACTATGTAAAGATTGATGCTTGTCCCATTTTACCAGTTGGTGAATCACAGTATGGTGTCGATGACACTGTACGACATGTTTTGTTTGTTGAATGATCAAGAGTATAAACTAACAAAAATGAATTAAAACAAATGCTAGTTTTGAACTCACAATCTTATACAACTATCAGAGTTTTCATAAGTCGACATGACAAAAACCATACAATTGTTTTGCTTAAATATGTTTTGACATTTTTAACAAACTTGACGCGAACAACCCTTTTACATTACGTCATCTAAACTAATAATGTACGACTTCATATAAATTAACTGGGTATGATCAAGTTTCGGAATAACTTATATGTACATATACATGTTTCTACCATTCATTCAAACTCTGGGGTCATCACAATGTCCGGAACCACCTGTGAATTCAGCTGGCCCGTTCAATGCGCTGTCCAGCTGCCAAATTTGCCACCCACGTTGTGTCTCACTTCCTCTTCCTCATTCTGCTGGCGGCCGCCACTTTTCGACTGGAGGAGAACTATGAGGGTTTGTTGGATGACAGGGACGGAACCGCTGTGGCTGAGGATGAAGAGAGCGTGAAAAAATGGCTGGCCACCAATTTTCGACCATCTAAAGTGATAATCACGCACGTACAACTGTGTATAGTACTCTGGGTTGCAGGTTAGTTGTTCGTTATACGATACTTGGTGGATAGACAAATACAAAAGCACCCGCTCTTACTTTAGTCAAATGATTGCCAAGCAACTTGAACATTACCGCAACAAATAGAAGCATAGTCAACAAATGTTTGATCCGTGATATGCACATGAATGTAGATCAATTAGTGGGGATAGTTAAACCATATGTGGACTGAAAAAATGTGTTAATGCATTCATTTACTTAATACTACTCACCCACATGATTCCATCACGGTTGAATTCATCCTCGTCGTTTGATGTATGTGTACCATAGGTTCATCCAATTAGATTATTTCGCCAACGGACATTGATTGCACTGTGGCCACTGCTTTATGAAATGGCCTGAACCATACCAGAAAGGTAGTACTGCTTTTAACGTCATAACCCTCAAAGAAGCAGATTGTACTAAGCTTATAACCCCCTGTTATAACATGTGAGGTCCCATAGTGACCCATTTTCATGCTGTTTAGACAACAGCATTACAAGTGTATAAACAAAGTTAACAACTGTATAATGTGCCTGAATAAACCCGCCAGTAATTAGTTACAAATGGTCAAACAGCTGCGTATGATACAACAGACCAATAAAGTGTACAAATTGTTATGAACCTATTGATCAATTGTGTTTATGTGTAACTAGCTAACAAATGCGAAATACACTGGTATGTTATAAGTAACATTTTGCATAAGGCTATCACGTCACCACGGATTTATTGCTAGTCTCAGCGTTGAAGAAGTGTACATTGGTCCAATTTGTGTAAAATGGTATTGATGAAGGATCTAATCATAAACATTATGCCGGTAGCAAAGTATCAACCTGTACTTTTTCCGAAACCAGCATGATATTGACCAGATACTTTTGGGCTCCAGTCGCCGTCTACTGTAACACTGATGTAAGATATCTTAGAAAGGAACAAAAGACAAACAGGATGAAACACCACTGAATAGAAAAAGTGGAAACACCATGAATATTGGATACCAGTGATTGTAGCAGGCTACTAATGTAACAATTTTAGCCAGAATGATTTACAAACGAATTTTCTGGAGATATGTAAGGTTACTTTCAACGTAGTGAAAATCATGCGTGAAAGCTGTTGATACCGCTTAAACGGAACAAACCATGAATTAAAATGCGCATATATCACTCTAACCACACAGTTCAGTCTTATATAATCACGTTCGTTTCTTGAAATCTCTCATCTTGGACAACTTTAGTGAAGATGTTGAGAGATTTGCGACGGAATGATTTTGTGTTGAGCAATTTTGCTATCCTAAATTTTATATATTCCTGACATAGCAGTGGGCAATCTAACAGCCGTCCATTCGATGCATAATTTCGGCCATTCAGGAGGTGTTATCTAGGCGAGTGCGAGCACGTAACTTACTCTGTGGACGGATTGTGGCTGTCAGGTATCATCCAGCCCAGTAAGATGAGGTTAACTGTCTGTTTACGTACCTGCATATGTAGCCCCAAACGCTACTACCCGAAGTTAAAACTGTTGGATGGTTATTGAATTGAACACACTGTTTATCTGACGGTGTGTTGCAGTAGAGATGATAAAGTTTAAACCGTTTTCGGTTGGAAAGTAGTCAGTCAGTGTTTAACAATACAGGTATTTCGAACCGAAAACATTTTACTATGCGACAGGAAGTATCAGAAGCTTCCAGATATAATTCGCTTACAGAATGTACTGTTGTGCAGACCGTGTTCTGAAACGTCATTTGTCCAATTTACTTCCAGAGATTATACGCCTTCAGGGCGAGCCAAATTAAGTGGGGAATTGTAGCAAGGAAGTGATAGATATATCCAATGTTGACGATAAATTTCTTATCGTGACATAACTATGGACCAGCTAAGTATGTTGCAACATCGAGGGCTTTTAAAACAAATGGATTAGAATTAGCACTGAAATGATAGTTCGACGGATCATGACTCAAATACTCCTAAGATATCCATAACGGCTGACTGTTAACATACAACAAACAGAGCAAAACTATAATCAAAGCATTTGGTCAGTCAATCAATCAACAGCCAATCGGAAACGCCTCCTTAAAACTAAGTAACTTCCTGGAACAGAAACTAGAACTTAATCTTGTAAAAGACTGTTGGGCTCCGTTCGAAGTTTAATCCATCCAGCCAAAAATATGAATCCACTTGCCGCGTTGATTTCTGATATCCACAATTTAAATAAGCTGCAGTCGTGAACTGTGATCACGAAGTTTGCCCGATTTTACATCAAAGTTTAATTGCCCCACTGACTTTCTCATTAGTTGCAGTAACCGGAATGCTGAGTATGTTCAAACAATTGATTCGTTTTCTCAGAAGGCTTCACAATTTAATCCTGATACACATTCATTCTTATGTCAAACAGTTGTACGAAATATACGTTTTAAATTCCAGTAATATTTCCGTTTCTATTTATGGATGTTGGTCGTCTCATATAATTTTAAAAACACTCGGCACATTCCTATAGGATTTCTAGTTTGCTCGTTTTGAAAACAAACACTAAAATCGAATTTCGTTATTGTTAAAGCTCGTCAGTAGTGTATATCCTTGACATGGCCTAAACTAGGACTCCTGCCACGCCTTCATCAGACAAACGCGTTAACGACCGAACAAATGCCTTCATATTAGGCGACCGAAAAATCTTCGGAAATGCTAAAGTTGCGATCATTTGCGGGTGATATCCAGTTTATATGAAAACCAAAATCTCCTACTACTCGTCAGTAATCGAAATATGGCTGAACAAGTTAATGAGTTCCGTGGTTTCAATTTGGATAAAAGTCCTATTCGAGGGGTCAATAATTGAAGTTGATCTGTTATTTACCGTGTCTCTTCTCGAGGCGATTGGGCATTCCGAGCTTTGCTAATAAGCCAATATAGCTTAGGTTTCATATTAGAGGGTTTCGTCCTGCTTAATTCGATGAGAATAACGTAATGATCAACAAGGTTGTTTCGGTAAAGCTCTACGCAGATCGAAACTCGAATCCAGAACTTCTTTTGAAAGAGACAATGGCAAGTTATGGGGACCCGACATTCGCGATTAATTATGGGTTATATTCAAACAATGTGCGAAAACCAAAACCTATATTACTCTTCAAATGTGTTTTACGAGTTGTTTGAAGATTACGGAAATCCTCAAAGTCCGAAAAGCTCAAATCTAGTGTTGTTAACTTCAGATAAAACGTTAGAGTGCATGTTTAATTATAGAATGCACAGATGTTATAATTACCACCTTCCTAACAAACGACAGTAGTGTTTGTCAGTTTACCTGGGACATGTTAAAACGTATTTAGACAAGGTATTTAGACAAATCTGATTTGTGAACATTAACATACGAATTCACAAATGGAAAGTGCAACTTATGATAGGTGCATGAGTCTATCCACGTTGGACACGTACTACTATACGATCGCATATGTTTAGAGTGACGCGATCCCGGGGTACACTTTTTTAGGTAAATCAATATACAGTGCTGCATTTTCAGTATACTTCTTGTTTTCGGCTACGTTGTTCAGTTGTATTCAGAGGCTATTATGTATCAGCTGACACAAACAAACAATGACGTGGGTAGGAACGTCTTCAAATGTCGTTTTATTTGGAGCGAAAAACTTATTGCCAACTGATTATACTATTTTATTTAAAAGCTTGATTTCTGACGAAAAAAGGTCCATGTTCACACGAATTAGAAATTTCGCACCAATAACTTGTAGACAAAAACTACTGTTAATGTCAATATAAACACATTTGTGGTGATAACCAAAGCTGCCGCAAATAAGTAAAGGGCTCGGAAACCAATTGAATAAAATTCACCGGTTTCCCAAACCTGATGTGGCGCATTTATATTCTAACTAATTTCAAACAGGGATCGCACAAATTTCGTCCTTTCAATCAGGGCAAGCAAGAAGTTTAGAAATATGATCTAATATTATTCTTCTCTTTATAAGGTGATCAGTTTTTGTTAAACACTGGTGTACAGATTTGAAAGCGAATTGGAACTCGGCATGTTAAGAGGCGTCACACTTGTAACTACCGTAGCTTTCGCAAGTTGTGGTTAATGTTGTGATTGCCGGCACAAGTTTGCAACGTCCTACTAATAATCTGGTGTTAAGTATTACACCTCCCAAACTCATCGGTGGGGTGTATTGTGGGTAAGCGGAAAAGTCACAACATAATAGAGCTATATCAATTCTTTTAAACATTGTCATACTTCATTTAAAACCTTCGAAAGAAAACAGTGAAAGCGGTTAGGGCACATTAAGTATAAAATTGAAAACGATTATGATAATTTTGCCATCTGATCTCCAGGAAAACAGGAGGAAAAGTCTCCATCAAATTCTGATGATTTCTAGCACGTTAAAATATGAAAACTCTTCCGCACACACGTTGTTTCTATCACACAGTTTCAACGCGTCGAAAACTAAACAAACGGGCTAACATCTAGCTGTTTGAAAGTAGTAACAGACTAAAGACCAACAAAAAACTTTGCTTTGCATTTATCTTGTAATGACGGCGATAAAAATATCTACTGATTGACAAACAGAGCGGTGAAATATTTGCACGTTATCGTTCGTTCGTTTATTCGCTAGTATTGCGTGATTGTTTTATAATGGTCATTTTAGTTGCATTGCAATCTATGTCGTGTGTCGTACACACAGAGTAATTTTTTGCAAAATTTTCATTTTAACCCACTTAGGCCTATTGCTTGCCGATGTGAAACACATATACTTCGTGGGATTCAGGTCTTACATTTCAAATTCTCATAACATTTTGAACTTCTGCATACTCTCCATGTATATTGGTTCATACACTTTGCGAATCATTGTGGATCGCTGGGTTCGGGAGGCAGATTTGTATTTCAACGCATCCGCCGAACTTCAACGCCTTTTGCAAACCAACAACAGTCAACTCGTGATTTCTACATTGGAATCTTTTAAAAACTCAGAGCCCTACGATAAGAGTTACTTCATAGAAGCATGTGAGTTTTCCATTGTGTGACATAGTTTCTCGATACCTCTAGGTTCGAATGACATTACGATATATCTGAACCAGATTAAACATTCGGATATCGGTGTACTCGTCGGTGTTATATGATTTCAGTTTATAGGACACAACAATTTGTGAAAGCTGGATGAATAATAGTGTCGAAGGTAAACCAGGCATTTTTCCACGGTTCACGCTTGCATGGATGTCAGCATTTCCGTTATCTGAATTTATTCAGCTGACACATCTTGATAAAGTGATATGGTCAACTGCACCGATGAAACTGAAGTGTTGAGTAATCCATTTACTTAAACTGGTCAGTGAAGATCGACCAAACTTTAGGCACTATGATATAAATGAGTTAAAATGTTTACATAGCTCATCTTAAGAGTAAAACTCTAAGCCTTGTGCGGCGTAAGAACAATGATAAAATTATGAGGTAACGACGAACAGAGTGTCTGCTCTTTATGGTTTGGTTTGACCGAACATTGTTCCCAATCTGCTACGAATACGTGTACCGAGAATGTAGTTTTGCGTTTGATCGTTTGTCGAATCGATCGTTCAGTAAACTACTCCTCTGCCCACGAGTCGATACTTCACGCAGGACTGCACTATTTAAGCTGTAATGTCAAATTGACTAAAAGCACTCCGGTACACGATATTGCTTAAGGTTCTAAACGTTTTTTGCCAATTACAAGTTCAAATGAACAATCAGGTATCAGAAGGTACACAATAGCAACTCCGGCTACCTAGCATACACTTCACAGTGATGGCTGGTGATCAAACATATATTGTTCTTCTACATTCAAATCATAACTCCTAGTTAGGCTATCATGTGAGATGAAATAAACTGCGAAAACCGTCCTGGATCTAGAATCCACTAAAACCAAATGTTTTTGACTGCCTCTGTTTGCAACATACTGCGGAGAAACAGCAACTGCCGAAATAAAAATTCCGTGAACGGTTTCTTTACAAATATTTTTGCTGAACCACTTATACATTGTAAACAAAAAGATCACAGCATCCTTACACAGTGATTTTGTATTCTCCGTTGCGTTCATAAGTACAGCTGCAGGATTACATAGATTTCAACATCTGGCATCGACAAATTTTGTAGTCCCTTCATCTGGTACACTCAACACGTATTTCTACCATCTATGACGATAAACTACTCTATCTGATCGAGTACTGAAACGCTAGGTAACAAATACCTGAAAGCAGTAGATCGACAGAATTTCGATGCCAGTCTATGAAGTGGAGCGTTGAGCAGGAACCATGTCGGACGAGATCTAATAACTTAGCACAAGGCTCTTCTTTTCTGTATGTTTCACATCAGTAAACGTAATTACTAGTCCATATGCTTTATATCCGCGAATTGGCCCATATTAAGTGGACTGATCGCGTGAGCAATGTGGCAGTTCGCCGGCGCGTATTCCGGAACGCTCGGGAT
>JTDE01000068.1:341861-354060 GCA_014338405.1 Paragonimus skrjabini miyazakii
GTTGAGGTGAGCGGCGGCCCGAGCCACAGTACCTTTTGGTCAGGCTCATGGCTGTTGTGATTGATTATTGATTTATATGCTTTATAAGGTGAATGCTAAATACCAGGTCCAAAATCTAACTCCTTCAAAGACTGATTCAACCGAAGATAGCCAGTAATACTTATCACTAAAATCCATTACAGTCGGTTATAGTGGCATCTGCCAGGGCATAAATCAAAATTCAAATTTTCCTCGTTTGTTTACACTATCTTTTGAACGATTGTGTCACAGGCTTGAATGTGAGACGCTACTTAAGACAACATTCATGAACAGAATTTTCTCCTACATACAGACTGATCTTTGGTCATTTGTATGTTACTTAGATTACCAGAGGCAAACTTCGAATGAAGTGTGTTTTCAGTGTTTTACGAGCACTGCTTCCATGAACAGAGCTACCCACTGTTTCACAAAATAATTTAGGTCGAGTAACATCGGATCAGTGTTGCCCATAGTAGTTCTTTATACACTCACCACTAATTACAGAGCACAAATGATATTTCAACTATCACATATTTCGAGCTTACCAGTCATTTACGTTTAGAAGGCGACTTAGCCACCAATACACAAGATAGGTCAGGTCACTATGACGGTTCCCAATGTAAGCATCTACCCAAGTTAATCTGGGCTCCATTTTTCACCATAGCAAAAGACAGAAACAGCGTGCCAAGAATCACGTTGATATCTACGAGATATTGACAACTGGATAAGAGATATAATGGTGCATTGTGTTATTCTAACATGTTTGTCTGTTTAAGAAGATACACTGCAAATCAATTTCGGATTTCTCATGATTTGCTCGTGAGAGAAAACTGGTTTCATAAAACAGCTATGCACAAACGATCCTAACGGATCATATCTAAAATGATGTTGACATCATTAGTCTCTCAGTCTCGGTTAAATAGAAAAATCTTGTAAACATTTCTTCCAAAACTATGGTTTTCAAAAAATATACCTTCGAAATTTGATTGTTAGTTACATTTCGATTCTTTTCAAATGATGATAACCACAGATCAGTATGCAAGTTATGCCGATAAATATTTCAAGTAACTTGCGTGGTCATATGTTTCACAAGATCGTCACAAAACATTGTCCTCAGAAACAGTGTGAAAAAGTTAACGAATGGTGCGTTTCATACGCAGACATCGAATATTTATGTATCTGAGTCTCAATTCCAAACTAGGTTGTCACATTAGAATTGTGATGGAGAATGTTCAACTAACGATACGGAAAATAGGCAGGTCATGACATTGTGAAGCATAGAATTATAGCAAAAAAGCTATTGATTCAACACTCATAAGTGAGATAAATAAGTGAGTTTCAAGAATTACGAACAAAATATAAAGATTGTTTCAGAGTCCGGTAATTCGGTACTAGTACGATAAGGAAAATATACCGTAAGTATGAATTTTGAAACATAAACTATATGCTCCGGAAATACGATTTTGTTGAGTGAAGTTGAATGTCAGCAAAAGACTACAATCATATGCTGTGTGTAGTAAAACGTATAAAAAGTGTAAAAACAAACTGTCAACTTTGGAAGTAAAATACAAAAGAGCGTTTTATTACCTCAGTAAGACTCTTGTTACCACGGAGAATTTTGGGCGAATGAAACATTCAGATGTTTAACGGATGGAGACCCAGGAAGGGATTTTTTCACCAAACATCTAAGAATAAGTATAGAAAAACTGTTAGTAGACCGTTTATTCAGGGATGGAAAATTATTTAGCCATTAATTCTAACGCAGTGGGGAAAACATTGCTTGCGTTATACGAACTGACTAATTTAATAAAGCCATTCGGAAAGACAAAATGAAGAGATATTTTCAACCGTTGGAAGTTAAGGACGTACTTTGGGAACATTACGAATTCTGAAGAATTGGTGTAGTTTTCTTGAAAAGAGGAACAAAAATAGTTGGTCTCGATGAACAGTGATTCGTTCATGGTCCCTGTCTGTATAACTCAATCAGCCGGGTGCAATCCAAAAATTAATCACCAACAAACTGCATAGAATATGAATGGATAGTATACTAGTTGCGAGGACACAAGATATTGTTTTCAAAAACCAATGTGAAGGCAGTGACCTACTTTAGGAAACAGAAATATCTGTCATGTGAAATTCAAGAAAATGAGCGAGTAGTATATGAGAGTAGACCAGGGCTAATTAGACGTAATATGATGTAGAACAGTTCAGTTATTAGGCAACATTAGGCGTTCATAGGAAACCTTCGTAAAATTTCAATGCCACTGAAATGTGCACAATTTGTGGAACTTTGGATGCGCCCCAATTTGGTAACACATGAGACTAACACATTCTGCATTGCTGTCTTTTATTTACAGCAGTTAACCGTAAGTAGGTTTGTGTTCAATGAGTAAGGAATTGTTAGTTAGAAAAACGACTGACATACAGAAGATGAACTGAACTTCCAAACTTACGTCTTAATACACTAAGGTTGCAGAAGGATTTCTGTCTGGATTGACCGGCACCATTTGACTGTTCCATTAATCTCAAATTTTAATTTTGTTCGATTATTGCAACAATGCATGTAGCAATACGGTGAGTTAACTCACAGGTGTCTACTTACGAAGACGATTTCATTAATGCTTGGTATACACCTTGGTATGGACATCTGTTTATTGGGCTAACTTTTCTAAATAAGAGGAGAAGAACCTGCTGGCACATACAGAAGCGTCTTCCGTGGGGAACAGATGACAAATCAGTAGTCCAAAAAATGCCTTCAGTCACAATCAGGCCTCGTAAAAAGTTAAGGGAAAGTTGCATCCTGTAGAAAATTAGCTGTAACGTATCAAGTTAAATGATGAGATTTGAACCAATTTGGCTTTTTTGATGAGAGGTTGTTGAACAGTTCACTGATGGATGAGCTTATTTTGATTAAAATGCAAGCGGTAGGTAAGTTATACAGAATTGATGGTGTTTTCGAGCGACTAGTGGGTAAGTACGGTATTCTGAGTGATCAGTCACTCGCTACTCTCCCTGGTGTCACATTGAATAGTTTTGGCTTAATTTGTATTATGTTGTTACCATGGTATTACATATAACAGATAAACCACTGTCGTGTTGTCATTGTTTACATTTTGTAGGAATGAAACAAGTTCTTTACAAAATAAATTTCGTAGACTGACCAGCTCAAGCACTTTTCAAATCAAGATATGCAGTCTATTTCAATGGCTACCGGTTGAACACTGTTCACCGCCGACCACATATGCATTCGAGGAGTTGGCGAAACTCTGGGATAAGGGCATTAACACAGAACTGAGAAACTTCTAGACCGGGAATAAAATAGTCTGAGTTCTGACAATCCACGTCGATGTTTTACTTCAACCTGAGACTAGGAGCTAGAAAATAAGACGTTGGTTACATCAGATTTGTCACTTTGACCCCTGTCTCCGGTGATCCCACAGTTTTGTTTTGAACAATTTTGTAATATTTGGCATCACGTTAATAACAATAAACTGGCTTCTAATAACTTTCTAGAATTAAATGTTCAAGTATGGTAAACACGGATGATAGACACACCGAAATATACTTCAAAAATTAGTGGAAAACTGTCGGATTGCCTCATATTTTCAATTGATGCCCACAAATTGGTGCAGTCACATTATATGGCGTTGAGCCTGGCGACTCAGTCAGCGACCGTATGGCTAGACCACCCATCCTGTTTGGTTTGCTTAGTAACAAGGTTGAGTAGAGGTAGTTAGTCTTTCACGCCAATTCAATTTCCATTTTTTATGGGAGTGCTTATAGGTTAGTCCCTAACAATCCTTGCCCTGGCTTTTCAGCTCAACAAACAGTGGATAGCATAGCAAGAATATAACACCAGATGAGTGTACGCTTACAACAGAGTGACTTGCTGTTATATTGTTAATTTGCAATAGACTTATGAAAGACCAAATTGTGTTCTGTTCTAATACGTTAGTTAATATGAGGTCCAAGATGAAAACGTCGTTAGTCTCGGGACTCTACTCCATGGTGGATTACCATGAGTTGTGTGACTTGAACGGCTGGTCGCTTTTAAAGTTGATAAAGTTAAACATAATTGATTTAATTTCACCAAGTACTTTGCGGAAACAGTATAAGTGGTGACTAGTTGTACTCGGAGGAAGTAGTTACTCTGTAGAGTACATAACATATATTCCTTCAGAACACCATATGTCCCAACAATTGGTTGCTGTCACACACCAAAGTCGTAAATGACATTAGGGCATCACCCCTCGGCAGTAAGATGCGGCTGACACTAGTGAGGTGTAGGCCGTTTAGGCAAAAGTTTTTAGACGATGTGGTAACGTTCGATAAGCATACACGCTGTCATTCGATAAACCTTGGTGAGGCTAAATACCTGAGTTCTGGTTCCATTACTGCATCTGTATACATCAGCCTTGGGTTGCCTCGTAAAATATTCATACTGTTGAATCAACCCAGTTTATAATTACGAGCAATGGAAGCAGTATCATCAAGTATAGCTTTGGTGAAGTGAAGCTGCTCTTAAATGTAACGTGAGCGCACTAACTGGCGTTTTATGTATGTCTAGTAATGGAGATTTGTACAATGTTCGAACTGAATCCTTACAAAATTCCAGCCCATGTCGATTTTCAGTAACGTTTGACCTTATTGGACGTGGTTCACTGATGTATCTGGAAGAAAGGTGTGGAGTATGTCTCATTTGTTTTACGCTGTAAAATGGGGACCTCCAAGTCAGCCACGTTTCCATTTTAGCTTTGAACTTCTTTTCCTTGCAATACTTTTCGGACAGGGTTGAGGTTATCTCTGCAAATGCAACATGGATATGGTTGCCATACGAACATCAACCATGGTCAGTTAGATATCTTACAGCTGCCCAAGTAAGATGGTTTCAGCCACTGACACAGTCAACATACATTAAAAGTAGAACTGTAGAACGGTTACCATAGGAAGATATGTATGGTTTGATAGACCTATGCAAATTATCGTTTTTTCTTCATGCCGATTTTTATGTTTTGTGGCGCTGCAAACCCCGAACGCGATAACAGACCTATGCTCATGGAGATTATACCGCTGTCCTACAAACCAAATACTTAGATGTAAATAGTTGATCGTCAAAATGAGTGAAGCTTCGAGAATGTGTCCTCTTTTATGCAAAAGCTAAATTGTTTATTGATCTATATTTTGAGCATTACCAACCGATCATACCAATTATCATTAGCATGGACGCACAACGCTGAATTGTATGATTTTCACCACCGTCTAAATAATTAGCTTTTCATAATTTGCAGCTACATTCAAAAGTTATTTTACTATCCACCGTCAGTAAATCATACTCAAGTTTACCAGTTCCCAGACGAAAAGAGAAACCCATCACTAGCCACATGTGATTAGAGAAAAGGTTGATCAATGTGCTAGCCAACAATGAAAGCACAAAGAAATGATGTATTCGCTCCAGCTATGAAAACTGCTAGTAGTAATAGCCTGAGGGGTCACAATATCAAAGGAATGGAGTAGTAACTGACAAAATGGTGGCAAACCTGGTAAATATTATTATAAATACAAATAACCAGGTTGCTGAGTTTAACCTAATTTTCATCTTGGATAATACACGATAAAAACGACGTCCTCATAAAGCACTCAATTTTTACAAGAAAAAAACAAATACTAATCAGCCAATTTTTAATGCGCAACGTTGTCTAAAAGAATGACATTGCAGATACAGTAGTAAATGCGAAAATTATCATTTTGAGTGCGATAGTCAAGAAACAATCGGATACATTTACCAAAGCCAGTTTCGTAAAAGAAAACATTCATATCCTGCCGTTCGGCAAAGCAAGTTGCTCGATGAAACAACGACCTAATCAACGGTGGTATCTCTAAGAACAACATAACAAGAAAACTGGGCGTTATGCTTAATACGAGAAAACAGCAATAGTTGGAACCTGGACGTACATTAATAAACATTGTTCACTTCTGCGGATTGCTAAACCTACACAAGGATGACGCACCAATGCGACTGACAAAAACCTTTTCAGGAAAACCAATATAATTCTTAGATAAACTGAGCGACATCGAGATAAAATAAGGTAATCAATTTGACTCTCTTTCAGCGCTGATTTACATTTGCCAGACTCAATTTAACCAATCAAACACTGAATGAAAATTCAGAAAAGAACACTGTGTGTGAGCTTTACAGCATGGAGCCGCATGAAACCCCGCAAAAAGTGTACCTCTCCATAAAAGTCAATTCACCTGATCAAATCTATGGGTAAACAAAGGCAGCCCTATTCTGTTCACCCTTTTTCTGATTCACTGCAGAGGTCAGAGAATTTTATGTGCGACACAGGCCACATAAAATATTTACAATATCAGTTTTGACGAAACCATATTTATCATGCAGACTGAAAGCAACAAAAATATATTTCACTTTGATATCAATCACAAACCAGGTAGAAGACTACCATAAGAAAAACCAACATGTGCGGATTGAATCCTCAAATGTTGCCAGCACCATCATATTGGGCATTACAGAGTATACCTTAATCCCCGCTACCCACCGCAGTATCGCGGACCTCAGAAGAAGCATAGAAGCGTACATGAATCGAGTATTTCTTTTGTAGTTACAATGCTTTATGCATAACCAATATCATAATATGTCCAATATTAATCAGCAAACAACTTACATTAGAGTAGTATGGTGAGGATGCTGCTACTTATCAAGAAGCACACTGATTAGTCCGTGTTAGTGTGATCAGATCCTTAGGCAAAGATGTTTGCTTTCTTCTTTCTCCAAAGAACAAGTTTATGCTACTCAGTTGTCTCCTCAGGTTGAATTTCCAACAGTTCAAGTAATGTAAACGAACGTTCAGCCACAATGTGTTTGATAAACTTTTTATATTTTGACTAACTACCCACTCGCAAATATCTGTGATATGGTTGAAAACCTGGAACTCTCATTATTTTGTCTGTATCCACCTCAGACGGAGGAATAGAGAGTGGACGGCGATAAAAAGGTCTGTGAGATCCGCCGGTAGTACTTCGTCTCATTCTGACTTATTTAAATGGTTCACCTTTTGCAACAGGTACCAAAAGTGATCACTTGACTCTACAACGTAGCTGAGTTCCAATATGCATTTTTAATAGGTTTGGCCAGATGGCCTATAAGTAACTTAAGTCAGAACGTCTAATGCATGTTGCTTGCACACTTTCTCACATTACAGAATGAATCAGAACTTCATTGAAAGATGGTGAAAATCTTTAAGGTGTTACTTTTCAGAACGGTTCCCTTATGTTTTCAGCATTACACATTTAACGAACTTTCATTGCAGATTTCTGTTTGTCTCCTATTATGTGCGGAGCATTTTGTATTGACTGCTAGTTGTTGTCTTGTCTGAAGCTCACTGAGGTCTTGATACGAATTCTCCAAGCCGTACACTTTGACGAAATAGTCAAGTACTCTCAAAAGTTAATTCCGTTTAAGAGCCTGTTGAGTGATTTGTTGAGGAGCAGAACACCATATTCAGTATGAAAAGTTATATAACAGATTCCATGTTCAGCAAATTCCGATTTTCGATGGTCCTCTCAAAACTGTCGTTAGACTGACTTTTGATAGATTTTTTCGCCCAACGCTGCGGAAAGCGCTAGAAAAGTATTTACGGAAAAAGTATAGTAAAAGTGTTTGTTCAGGTTTGCTCTTTAAATGCTGCGAAATGGCTCAACGTTTAACGTTTGTTTTTGGAGAGATAGACTGCATACTGGGTTCTAGTTTAACTTTGAGAAGGTTGAGCATCTTTTTATTATTTCCTGTTTTAGGCAAATCTTGCTTTTGAACGGGATAATGTACGGTCTTTTTGATGGCGCGTTCATTTAATTGAAACGTTATTGTGTTACTATTGAACAACGTATACGGATTTTTCATAAACCTGACCTCACTGTTGGCTTGAAGAAATGCAACGCACGTCTTGCACTGTTGGAAATTAGTGTACATAATTTACAGATATATTGTATAGATATGAACGTGATCAATTATGTAAGAACCAAACTCACGAGTGACTAGGCTGGATTCATAAACGACTGCAATTTCTTGTTACTCCGTTTCTAGGTTCAAAAAGTAGGCGTAAAGAAGTCTGGTAGAGTGAGTTAGTATGGTATCGTTTATATATAATTTGTGCCCGCTTTGTGAGCAATATCGAACCATCCAGCTTCGGAAGATAAATAACCAGACATCTACTCACTGGAATAACAACGTAATTAAAACGGGTTCATTGATGATCTTAGTTGTGTTAGTGGAAACAGATTTCAGAGTGTAATCTGTTCTCATGTATTCTGGTTCCCTTTGTGCGACATTCTTAACTTCACTTTTGGAACAACCGTTCTCCTTCTCCGAAATGCAATTAATTGAATGTACCCTCCATTATCCCGTCGAATATAACTGTGGTACTTGGGGGCTGGTGCAAAAACGTACACATTTTACAATTTAGTTTAGCAATCTGAAGAACCAACGTATCGAGTGCTCGAAAGGTTCATCAATATCCTGGATTAAGATTCAGCCATCGCAGTGTGCTAATGGGTCAGCTTACGTTTTTGTCGTGGATTGTATCCATTAAGTCGCTTTTCGATGAACCGATAATGACCTGAACATACATAAACGGTGACTCTTGGATGACTTAAATGACAATTCGTGCGTGCAGTGTGATGTACGTTTACCTCCTTGTGTGAAAAAGTTAACGTTTCAGCAGGTGATATAGTAATTCAATATTGAGTACCCCATTATGAAAATCTGGAAGAACGATGCGTGAAATTTTACGAAACTAGACAATTTGCTGATCCACTTTGAATGAAATGGTAGTGTTCTCAAGGTTCTTAAAACTTCCAGTGAAACTACCGTTTGACTTATGCTGATCAACATTATTTCGACTAATACTCAACAATAGAATTGGGATAGCGAAAGGAAGTCTGGTCTGCTGTGACCAGAATATAATTAATATTAACCAATTTGTTTTGGTAGGTGTCGCCTGTTGTTGAGTAATGACTATTACGGCCGTATACAACGTAATCTTACTCTATTGTGAATTTACTAAACGTATGGCGGATACAACGTTATATGAACAACAGCAGAATAAACGAATTGACACAGAGTATTTGATTTTGCTTAACGCGAAGCTAATATAAAGGGTTCCTCCCTTAAAAGGCTTTTCTGGTCCAACCAAACGTTTCGATAACATTCTAGCATCAATTCACGAATTGATTGACCCCATCCCAAATACTTTTTTGGATAGTTTGTCAATGTACGGTGAATACTATTGTCTTAAAATGGACTCTAACAAGCCACGTCTACCTGTAACGTTAAGCATAGCTTAAAAATAAATCTTCCAACTGAAGGCGAAATTACATCCAAGCATCTGCACAATTTCTGTCAAAAAACACTTTCATCTGAGAACACATTTTATATTTTTGCAAACATTCTAGCCAGCCTCCTCCTAACAAAATCACTTGACTAGAGTACTCTTCTTATTGAAGCCCGTCAATATGGTGTATTCTTGCAAAAACCGGGATACAATCTTTTGACACATATTCGTTAAGCAACCATCTGCTATATTGAGTCAATTATCTCATGTCAGACACGAGTGAACTATGCAAATTGGAAGTTCATTCACCTTAAGTCGTGAGCAGTGATCACATAACAACATCAACATCATAAGAAGTTGTAGTTACAACCTATTGGCTCCAATCGATTTCTGTGATAATAGTTAACGGACGTTTAACTGGTGATAGTAGGTAAACCCCATAAGTTTATGACTATAAGCTTTTTAGGTAAATCATTTCATTTCACTTGAAGGCGGTATGGTTAATACAGTAAGTATAGTGAAGAATTGCTACCCGTTTAATAGTCACTTAGTTACAGTTTAGTTTAGAGCAACGAAATAAAGTGACGAAAGTATTATAACTGAAAGTCAAGGTGATAGGTGGAAAAGCAAAAACTAGTTTCATTAGCTCAACGACCAGCTGTGTTGCACAGAATGACTCTGATTTTCGAATGCTTTACATGGTAGAAAAACTATGGCCATTGACAGATCACTGAGGATTTTCTCAAATTACCTCCGCATTGTTTCGGTTTATCCATCAATTATTGCAATTAATGTCGTTGTAAACTGAAGTCGATCGCCCATTTTAGCTGGACAAGAAACTGTTAATTATTTACTAACATCCTGAAGGGGATTTATTGGAGAGTGGTTCATGATGAGCTGCTAAACTCACACCGACAGCCGTCTCGAAATAGATGGATTTCGTCACTAACAGGCAGACCGGGTAATTCAAATTATAAACTGCCACTAAGTGACAGAATGATGGTGCAAATTCCTTCCGCACATTTATTGTCTTCGTATTTAGACAGACATTTTGACAGGCGTCTTTCAGCAGAACAAGTTAAAACAGTATAATCGGTCGTAAAGCCTCCCAAATATTTTAGGAGTGTTTCATTTATGTAAACCATATTGCCAATAAACTGTAATCCAAGAAATTATGTACCCGGTCAGTAGTTTGCGGTCGTCAAGGTTGTATTCAGGTGTGCAGGTTACAGTTCCAGAACATCATACTTCATTTCATCGTAAGACAGAAAATATCGGATATTTCTGATTGACTTCTAGATTGCCAAGCATTTAATGTGTTTTCCAAAGTAAATATAATTATTATCGTAGAATTCTTAATCATTGTGTGAGGCCTAACATGAATCGAAATAACCTGATGTGAGATTTGTACGTTGGTCTCCTGAGGTACACGCTTAGTGTATTTTGACTAGTTGTATATGTATATATGTATATGCCATGCCACAATTATAAATAATGAGTTACCCATAACAAATATATATTACAATCATTTTACTAATAGAAATCTAACGTATGATGCTACTCATTGACAGACTGACTCACTACACGCCTTGATCACCAAGCATCAAGCGGTCCCTCTGACTCGTAGTTTGGGTGTTATACGTTTCGGAGAAAGAAGTAAACAGCGGTTCGAATATCGTTTAAGATATAGAAGCAAATAGTAATTTCAGTCAAAGTCAAAGCCTGTCTTTCGAACATAGATAACAGCGTATTTCTCACAAGCAGAACAATCTAGTCATTCTTTTCGTTATGACATTTGAACAATTTTCAACAAGAAATGGGGTAAACACTTTGACTATAAACTCCGTAGGAAAATTCAACGGCTGACTATGTCCAAAGGTGGGTTTCGATTCGAGAAAATAATTTAAAGTTGTGTACGCCTGCATCATTTGAGATTGAATTGAATTTACCTGAAATGTGTACCCGGTGTCTTGCACTGCAAGCCCATTGACCGTTAAATTGGTCTGGGTTTAGCAACTGAGGTTATCTGAACCAGGAGACAAGCGATGGACAGCTGTCTACAGAGATGTATGAGGATCAACTCTAAACTATGGTGTTCTGTTGTAACAGTAGCTTCCAGTCAGTACGTTGACTTAATTAACGGCACAATTAACTCGTAAGTGTGCCAGAAATTCCTTGGCTGCTAAAATTATCTTGTATTTTTTAATTGTTCTCGCAACGATAAACATAACAAAAGATTGCCTCACACCTTGGACCAAGCGCGAACTTTTAGTTTAAATCGGACTGCTATAAGATATGTTTTTTCTGGCATCTATCAAACAGTTATACTGAAACTTATCAGTTTCACATTTGTATAATTGGACAGCATCGTACAACTTTTGTGAAACATCAAAATTACTTCGTTTTTAACCAGCTTCAAAGTATAGGTTAAAAATATGTCTGACATTTAACGAAGTACAAAAATGTGAACTGACTGTCTCTATGGGATGTAAGGTATTTCATGGTGTACCACCTGTTGAATACATTGTTATTTCTCACAGCACTAAATACAGACTTCCGAGCCACAGCACGTATAGATTTGGTGTAAGACTGTATAATTTAAAGTTTATGAATTATTCAGACTAGACTAATTAACTGTTCACCGACTTTCAAATGATAAACCTTGTGCTGAAATCATATCCTGAATTGTTAATTCATTTTATTATCTTCGCGTAGGCTTAGATTGACGAATACATGGATCTAAACATTGGCAATCGGTTATATAGAGTAATAATTTATCGTACATTTGATTTGGTTAACAAACATCAAAATGATTTAAAATATATGAATTCTCT
>JTDE01000069.1:10704-30624 GCA_014338405.1 Paragonimus skrjabini miyazakii
TTCATTAGCTTAGTTGGCAAGTTTTAGCTGGGCACAATTATTTCTTAACCAATCACTTCTGCTACCTGTTGGCATTATTCAGTCGTACTGACCAGCTGGCCTTTATCAAGTGGCGACTAGTTTAATAAAGGTATACGTCACAGTAACATTGAACTGAGTGCGGTGACGGAGGGATCGTAACAAAGCCACGGGACGTTTACAGATTAATATATAAGATAATATATGATATGTGCGATAATATCATGTAAATGATAACTATATGATAACTGAGATGGGTTTATTTACAGAAATTTATTAAGTTTTGTTTGATGACACACGCTGTACATTTCCGTTTCTGATCAAAATTCTTCCAGTTTGAGTTAATAATAAGTTCTGTCTTGATCGACTCTAATCACGATACAGCTTTGCATTGCAACCGAAATTGTTTATTATAGTCCAAATCAGTACATTTGAAAAATGTCAGCCTACGTCTACCCTCATGTGAATTACGATATTTTATATTACATCGGTAGATGGTAGGAAGATTCGAAAAATGTCAACCGTCGCCTCGGTGGGTCAGTTTTTAATTTTGCATCTGGAGATACAACAAGCAGATTGATTATAAAATTGCATAATAATAAAACTAGATTGAAGCCCACCATAATCTCCACTAATTTTGCAATTCTTTTGATATATCATGGTGGTAAACTCTTCAAATATGCATACTATGTTTGTCTAAAACAATACTTATTTCAGCGGGCTTTTATATGTTGGTCGTAATAGTTTTGGCGTTCGACGATATCGAGGTAACTTCCGTAGGCTTGACCACTATACGCGCTTACGTCGTTGACAGCACAAATATCTCATAACTCACTAAATTCATTTTCGTGAACGGAAGTTTGATCACAAAGGCATTAAACAAGCAATGCTTATGCTGTAACCCGCAGTATATTCAGAGAACCAAACGTCACCAGTATGCTGAGTTAAATACCCTAACAAAGGGAGGTACACAACCCACTATAAGTCGTGAACGCAAGACAAATAGAAATTATAAGATTATTTTTCAGACAAATTCTTGAAAAGAGCTGCCACATACAGAATACGAATTAGACTATAAACAGTCAACCAGTTATGCAAAAATTTTATTTCACCCAGACTCTAACTAAATTTTTTTAAGAAGTATATAATTTTTTGAAACAAATTTATCAGGCTACCTAGCAAACATTGCGAAATGGTTTACCTGAATATTACCTTGCTTACATAAGCCATGTTTTGTTTGCATTGATACAAGCTGTGGGAAAACAAATGGAATGGTGCAGCCTACACATCTGCAAGTAAAGCGATCAAAATGATTATGAGAATAAAATTGTTAACACACCTGAAAAGTTTATGACGATGATTCAAAATCATAATTGCTGCCCTGTATATTTAGTATGGTCCGATCACGTGAAAATTGTAATAAGATGGAGGTGAATGCGTACTTTAGATTAAATTATGCACATGGCTTTCTATTTTCCACAAAGTGTACGGTAAGTGGGTTTCCAGGTTTCCGTTAGTAGTAAGAGGTCAAAACGACTACTCCTACTTGACATCGACAGCCGTATAAAAAATGAAAAAGTGTTTGAAAAGATGGCTTCACTATTTAAGTTATCAGAGATTCACAATTTATTCTCTTATTACCAACTTAAATTCTTTTTGTATGTGTTAAGCAATTCTTTTCTGAAACGGTTGGTTGAGTTCAGACCGATTGAAATGTGTTCTTTTACAGAGTAACCTAATATGCAGATGAATTGCTGGTCACGGACTGAATCTTAGGGTTATGTCCCATTCAGTCACAGACGACCACCCATTAATGCTGTCACACGATGCATTTAGCCGTGTTTATGCAATATGAAGCGTTATCTAAGTTGATCAGATAACTATCTGGAAGGTGGATTGAAAGTATACGTTATAAATAGGTTTAACCTGTGTCTGCTGATTTTGTTTCATACAATCCCGATGAACACAAACGTTCGAATTTTTCGACTATCAAACATAGTTTTTCGAAACTCATCGAGTTAACGTTAACTCAATCTTTACGATGGTAATGAGGCATTTCTGCCCATCTACTGTGAGCTTGGTTGCATAAATTGTAGTGAGTAAACTCATGTTTGTTAAAGCTCTACTATTCACAAGTTAAAGACAAAAAGTTGCCACTGGTCTTAATGAACGCTGTGCTTTTGTTTGGACTTTTTGTGTCACTTCGTACACAGGAATGAGCACGACAAGAAGAGTAAGATTGGCGTCAAATCTTGACTATTTTGTCAACCAAATTGGTTTCGCTTGTCCATTGTTGATATAAGCAGATTGTGCAATCAGTCAGCCCGTCCTTTTGAAGTTTTAACTATGGTAAGCAGGAGGTTATGTTCATGTATCATGTTGTCTGACAGCTTTGTTGACCGATCGATTAGCGCGCATCGCAAAATTGGTATAAAAACAACATTCCAGCAACCACCTGTTGAATTCGGAGTTATTAATTCAACGAACCGTATATATCATATCCTAAAGCTTTCACATATTTGGCCATTTCTGCTTTTCTACAGCATTGCAAGGTTTGTGGAAAGGTTAACCCTCTCGATAACACATTCTCAAGGTTTCACTCAATTTCTTGTCTATTATTTCTCATGTTCTCATCTCTCACTGTTGCCATACCCCATCACCGATTGCCCTTCATTGTGCACAGTACCGTCAGTCAAGTGGAACGTACTGGAAACGTGTCGTGTCGATTATCTATGAAGATGGTATGCTCCGGACCACTTTGTACTGTTAACCGTCACAAATTAATACGCTTTCCGTTTTTCTTAGGATTTTGTTACCACGGGAAATTCTTTACCGGCAGATGGTTGGTAAGTGGACAGTCGGCGCTTGTCTCCTTCGCATTCTGAGGGCTAAATTGTTGGGCGTTAGGCTATTTAGTCTTACGATATGCATTAAATATGCATAATATTTTTGGTAGCAACGTAAGTTGTGTTGGTCACTTTGGTATTTTGACTGCCTCACTGTCACTTACTTGAACACTAGCCACAAGAATGATGCAGAAATCTTCACTTGCCAACGAACTTTCCTTCGTTTTGACGCAAATAAACTTTATTTGTACGGAGATAGATAGGCTATACTGCACGATGATTTGGACTCAGAATTTATCAACGGCCGCGCCACAGCGTAAAAGGAATTTCCACTCAAGTTCGTGAAAATATCTCCGAAAGTGTGTTCCGACCAAACTGTGCCTGTTGATACACGGGTATTTTTTTCCAAGATCATAATGGAATTTCACGTATATATACCGTTTTTTAAGTTTCCTTGTATAAGTAGTTTGACTGATCTTGCATATAGTTGTTCATGACATTAGACATCCGATGAAAATACAACTATTTATGTGTGCTAGGTTGGAATGAGTCATTCTTTTGTCTAAAAATATTCTCGAAATGGCGACACTTCCCCCTTGCAAAACTAACATTTTTATGAACGTAGTGGTGGCGGCCGTTCAAAAGAATCGCTAGTTCTTTTCTGAATGTTATCGTTTCCTACATTCCACCACGTATGACGGTTTCGAACAGCAGTTATACTGTGGCATTCCTCCTCGTTGCATTTTCAATGTTTGTAGCTTTCTGTGTACGGCCAATTCAGGCTCTATCTGTATGCAACCTAATGGACTGTGATTTGTATAAACGATCACCATCGAAACAACGATACAAGTATTGATAAAACCATGGCAGATATCACTTTCAGCGTCTTACCAGCTTATGCGCACGTCTGCCCTTGCGATAAATCTCTTTCCAGTGAAGATGTACTGCTCCCAGACAGGTTGTCTTAATGTAACAATAGATAGCTCCGCATTGTAACATTTCAGAATGGGGTCTATAGTATTAGATTTTTTCATTTTGTTGACCGTTAACCATTGTTTTCCATTTCAATTCTATGTAATTTCAGCGGGTCAGCGTGCGGACGGTAGCCGTCGTGTTGGAAAACTAGGATAAAAATCAATTCCATTCACTGATCGCATTATTCAGTTTTATTACTGCATCTTTATTTCTCAAAACTGGCATCGCGAAAAAAGATTTTGCCATTACGGAATCTTTTTTTCGTCAATTGGAGGTCATTAGGTACTCATTGAAGTTGACATTTTTTCTCTGAGAAAGTCCCTTTCTTGAGCAACAGATGAACACCTCGTATACTTAGCATCGTTGTGCAATTCAAGAAATCGGTCGCCACCCTTGCTGATGTATCTAACATTCTACTGGACACACTCGCCCATGGGAGCACAAGAGTCTTCCTGTAAAAACCTCGTACACATTGGTTAGCGTGAAACCAAACAAAGTCTGTTGACTGCATGCATTAGTTCGTGATATTGGTTGGTATGACTGTGGGTATCTGTGCTTTTTAATGCACGACATTTGAAAGACTTGATACACTGAGAAACGTATTATAACGGATTTGTTGCTTCTTTCATTTGGCCATTTTTGTTCAATTAGTTAGCATTTCCACTTGCCTGATTGGTTGTTTCATCGCAATATTCATCTGTTCACCTGACATTTCCAATGGAGTGATGATCTATAATGTAATAGTTTGGGTATTCATGTTGATATTCCCGGACGGTTTGAAGTAATTTGGTATGCCATCAACGTGCCTGTGTCTAAAACAATTGCACATTCTTGCAATCTTCCCTACGTCACTTTAGCCTAATTTTCGACTGTCGCAAAAGCATTTTGCAAAACCTTACTGTGATTATGAACAAAAAAGAATTCTGCAGATATTGAACGAGACATTCTAATCGGGGCTGTGAAACAAGGAAACGTTGCCCTCTCAGCCATGTCTGTGATGTGCACAAGTATCCCGATCTTGTGAGACAGATGATGGCAGTAACGTTCGTACATCGAGTTCAATATTGGAACCGGGCATTTCTGTCCGACCCGATGGTTTACGGCCAACCAATTTTAAGGATTCAAAAGTCCTGAGTGATAAATTGACGTACTGTCGCTTTTAAACGAATGCCTACAGTGGTAAGTTTGCACTTGTAGCTCTAGTTTCAAAAGTCTCCTTCCGTTGCGAAACACACTCATTGTATACACCCATGCTGCATTCATAGTGTTCAAGAGATGGGCGGTTGCTAGAATTTCTAATTCACCCACCATTAGCAAAGGTCATCGACATGCCTACCAAACTCCAGGATCAAGAATGCATATCGCTAAAGATTTGTTAAAACCATTCCATCAACACTCAGCAGTACTCGTAATAAACCCAGTTTGCATTGCTTGGGCCTCAATGATATATTAATCAGTGTGGTTTCAGTAATCTAGTGTCAAGGGTTTTGTATTTATGGTATCAAACCGAAGCAAACTAACTTACCGGGTAAATACTATTTCAGCATAAAGCAACACACGTCATTCGACAACGGCTGTTCCCGCGATAAATTAATGTGTTACTCCATTTTCCTTCCCATTCGTAGATTCTATTATCAAATCGCTACACTGCAAAGAAGCTGTGGTTTTTGAGAACGTTTGTCACATTTTCTTTGACATATTTAGCTCCGTTCCTTCACATACTACATCAATGCAAAAAGAAGTGTCTATGTTGAAAGAACGGTCAAACGATCGCAACCTGTCTTTGAGTACCTCAAATATGCGGTTGTTTTTCTCCATTTATTCAGTTCGCTCACCTTCAGTAGACAGTAGAACAGCTAGTTACGGTTTGCTCGTTACCAGATAATTATCGTTCATAGATTTGAGGGTTATTTTATGCTATCTGCTTTTGCGTTTTATCCACACCTATACTGTCTTGATAACAGTAATGAGAAATATTTTATATGGCTTGTTCAGACTATTTTCTACCAGTTTCCCTCTCCATCCAAAATGTTTTAACGTATGCAGATCCCTTTGTTATTCACACGTTTGTACAATAGTACCCACATGATAATTTGATCTTGCAGACAACTTATGAAGCACGTACTGTAGCATGCGGCACCGGGGTTCATGGGTCGAACAAACATTGGATCTCAAAGAAATCCCAGGGCTTGCCAGAGGCTAGAGGGAACATTCCTCGTGATAGTTCATGTAACAAGTCCAGGAGGGATATCTGCAGGAAGCTGGAACGTACCCTAAAAGCGGACCGTGAGGCTTGCCTAGTGGAAAGAGTTGGAGAAATGGATATCACTTTTGCTTCAGGGAACACCGGCAAACTTGTTGTGCTTATCCGTGCTACTGGTCTCAGGTGACCATCTGTCAGTGAAGCTATCAGTGGGACAGATGGCACACTGATATATAATGAGTCCAGAGGGTTAGAGCGACAGGCGGAATATTTTGAGAGTCAACTTATCTGGTCATCCGCTTCTGCCGTGTTGCAGCCACAAACTTGATATGTAGCACACTGATCGGCAGATTTGGAACCACCCACTGAGACTTAGGTTCGCAATTGCATTTCGGCTCCCAAACGTGACAAGACAGCTGGCCAAGATAAACTCGTTCGGGCACTTTTCACAGAGGGTGAAGAGACGTTACTAGTGGCTTTGACTCAGTTGTTTCAACATGTGCGGACGACAGAGACCATCCCACCGTGCTGGAGTCACTCGACAATAGTTCCTATATTCAAGAAGTGTATATGGGGCTCTTGCGAATACCTTTGGGGAATAAGTTCGACCCCAATCATTTTTAGGGTTTTGACATCCATTATACTTCGTCGACTGAATACAGTTCGGGAGGCAAACATTAGGGAAAAACATACAGGGTTTTGTCCTGGGCGAGGATGTATGGGTCATATTTTTACTCGTCGTCAAATTCTGGAACAGCATCGTATGTACTGCCGACCAAAAATTGCCTTATTTCTGGACTATAAAGGTGCGTTCGGCTCGGTGGATCGACCTACACTTTCGAGTCGTTTAAACGCAGGATTATACTGACCAATACTATCTGCGCTTTATTCACACACTTCAGCTCAGGTTGGGGTTTGCGGTGAACTGTCTGACAGTTGCAACATCAAGAACGGCGTACGTCATGGCTCTCTTCTTTCACCATCTCCGTTTAACTTTGCAATAGAGGGAGTAGCGGAGAAATGTCTGCTGCACTAACAAGATGCCAATGCAGACCTCCTACCTGGTGGAAGGCTAACTGATCCTGACTATGCTGACGATAAGGTGTTGCCGTTTAGACACTTTCCAAGTAGCGCAAACAAAGCTGAACGCTATTTCATGTTCTGCTGAATGCTTCGGGATGCACTCTGCAGCTTAAAAGTGCAAAATGCCTCTAGAAGGTTGCTACGGTTACGTAAATGTAATGCTAGACAACGAAGTCATTCAGATTGTCATCCGGTTTATGTACCTGTGAAGCTATATTAGTAACGGTGGCGGTGCAGGGAATGAAATATATGTGCCTGCCTTTGACGTTGGGGCGGTGTTCGCTGATTTGGGACATCTCTGGGGACAGAGGTATCTCTCTGGTGCTTAAAGGTTGCGTATATCAAACAACAGTGGGAGCTGTATTACTTTACGGCAGCGAAACCTGGCCACTCAATTTAGAATATGTGAACCGTCTCCAGGTATTTGACCACCAATGTGACAACCAATGCGTTCGATAGCGCCTGTCGGCTGGCACCAACGAGTGAACAACGAGGAGTGCAGTATGCAGATATTTGGCGGTGACTGTCAAGCGAGTTGTTTTTTCAGTCACTACATTTGTACAGAATTAGATATTTGGGTCATGCACTAAATATGCTAGCTATTCGTCTGCCACACCGAGCACAGTTTGCTGACGCTAAAGCCGAATGGCGCAAGTTGCGAGGTGGACAGATGATGAGCCGGCGTCCAGAAATGAAATCGTTCACGAAGGGGTTGAGTTCGTCTCCCGGACTAACGCTCTCACGACTCACAGAATCGGTGGCTTAAAACGTTAGGTGAAATGGCGGCTAGCCGAGCTAAGTGGCGTGAATGCTGCTATTGTTTGGCCGTGTTGTCTGTGGAGTGAATATATTTAATGAATGGGAACTGCGGAAGCCGTAAGGAAGCTGTCTCACCAATGACGGCTCACTTTCACTTACAGCTTGGTTGTGTTTGCAAGATGTAGGCATCTTGATGACGAATGCTTGAGTATAGACGTACCTATGTTTAGTAGTTCAGTCCCTTCCCGTCCCAAACTTTTTCTTTCCCTCCTCCTATACACGGGTTGATTTTTTTCTTTATGGTTGTGTCGCAGTTAAACATCAGTGTGAACCACTGATGTACTGCTATGTATGATGATGATGACAATAGTTTGACTTGATCTTTTGAACAAAGATATCAGACCGTTAAACGGTTCAACAGTATAAATTTTGCGTTGTAGAGTCACTCCATCCGCATGTTGCTTAATGTTTTTTCAATCATCCAAGTGTAGGCAAGCAAGAGGTATGCTGAACAATTTGCGATCATTTACTATTCACAGATCTCACAATAATCGAGGCCTCTACAATTATGTGACAAACTTTCGAATTATATTGCCATGTGATCGGACATTCATTGATAATTTACCTACCCTAAATATGAGTGTATCGTAGGTTCAGTCTTCTAGAGTTATTCAACCAACTGAGCATGCATATATCGGATTGAGGTGTTTTGTTGGTTTTGTGCATAATTTGATAAATGACAAACTCAAAACTCTGTTGTCTCATTTTTATTTCAGTCCATTTAACAACGTTTTCATCTTTACCGGTGGAAAACATGCGACGATTTCAAACACTTAACTGCCTCTTCTCAATCAGTTTGAAGCAATTTTTTAATCCAACGATCGATTTTGTATTACGACAAAGTTTTGATCTGTTTACTTATCGACCCATCGTACGAAACACGCAGTTGAATCTGAAGGTCCGAATTCAACTACTTTTGTTTTACTGTACCTGAATGACTTATTGAACAGATAAAATGCCTAATTAATAGTTTACCCTAACTGCGACTGAAATGTTTGTAGTTTGAAACTTGTCTTTATTCTGTGGGTTTGTATTTTTAAGCTCACTCAATATGGCCGACATCCCCACAAGGTAGTCATGATAATGTAAATAACAAAGTTGAGTTTTTGACTGAGATCCATAGTTTGTGTTCACTACTGAACATACAGTTTCTTATCTTCACTTCTCACTGTATTAATCGGTGCGAACAGATAGGAATTAGATCAGTGTATAATTAATCCATCATGCGAAGTTAAACGAACATACCTGTTTCTGTACTTTTGTTACAATTGGTGCTTGCAGAAATGCTGACTATGTAAGCCGAAGTTTTTGTTTCTAGCACGATGACTGTCCTTCTGGATTATTTTTCTTTGATCTACACACACACCATTCATGTGCGATAAATCCAGATCAGCAAGTCTGAGTTAAGAGGCTAGCGTTCAGTTTCGAGATACAAAGTGTATATTACAGACGGTACTAGTTATTACAGTCGGCCTGCTAGTAGAACTATATATAAGTTGTTTTTGTCAGTCCATTCGACAAACTTCACACATCTTTTGACAGTGAACCAACGCTGAGCATGTGAAGAGTATTGTTACTTCGCTGTGAAAAATATCGTCATCGCGTGGAAAGTCATCTGTCTGTTAGAGTTAAGGAACTAATTTTTGTAAGCTGCTGACGGAAATGCTCCCTCTCAAGCACTTAGAGATCTTCCGGTCAGATTTTTTAAAAGTGCAGGTAGTCTCTTTCAGTTAGGAAATCTTAATACAGACGGGAGAAGTTTTCGTACAATTTACCTATCAAGCACATTTATTCACTCTGTCATGAAAACGCAATGGTCTTATGGTAGATGTACATCCAAATATCTCACAGGTGAGCGTAAAGAGTAATCTCTTTAGAGTGTCAGTTAGGGGACCGTCTGCTTTCAGACAGTTATTGAAACCGCCTCTTTGAGAAAAGTTAAGCCGACCGACTCATCATGGACAATCAAAAATCTAATGAGAAACTGAGTTTGCTAATTTCAAGATATTTTGTTCCAAAGCTTCATGCGGAGCAATTCTGGCTTTGTTACTATAATCGTTCTGCTTTTGTTGGCAATACACAGGAGCAGTATTTTTGTGTGGTACACCATCTTCAACAGAGAGTCGGAGAAGCTCTATCTGGCAGAGGTTGAGCAGTCAGAAAATATGTATTGCATAGAAAGTGTGCAAAAGCTCTGTCTTCGGTGCATAACCATAACTACACTTGCCCGGTTATTTTAAGAAATGTGCACTTCAGCAACTTAAGTGACCTTGATTTCCCATTCATGTTGTCCTCTTCCGAGGATTTAACACCCTTTTCTATGGGTGCGTAGCGTCTTTCAAAGTGTCTTGTAACTTCTCAGATCTGCTGTGATGATAAATCGGAGCCTAACTGGTTAGGTATCACTCATGACTTTCGTTTGATTTTTCCAGCCTTTTCTTTGGGCTTATCTTCTTAAACATGGATAATTTCTGGACTCATCATCATAATTGTTCTGTACAATCGCTGTATTATTTCGTGGAGCGTGAACAGATTCCTTCTGTTATCTGCAGGGCGTCTGCTCTACAAAGTGTCTTAAATTTTCTCTTATGCTCAGGGTTATCGAAATTCACGTCCCAATAACAGCAGACGGATGAGAAAGCTTTTTCAATGGTTGACTTGTTGGGCCTATGTTCTGTGTTGTGACGTAGGTTTAGTGTAAGTCGTTACTATTTTGTTGGGTTTGATGGGTTGGTAACCCGTTGCGATGTTCCTGTCCCAAGTCCACAACAATGTACTGATTGGTACATAATGGGTTTACTGGGGGTTCTGCATGGTTGGTTTTGCATGAACCAAACGCTACGGTTACAGGTGATTAATCATACAGAAAGAACGAGCCAAACTGGTTAACCAAACTGAGGTCAGAACATAACGTACTCATAGGCTACACGTCATTTCATGTAATGGAAAAGCACAGCACTTCAGCATATACACTAAGTAGTGGAACATCCAGTTCATTCGCAGACTGACAAATTTATTTGTCTGACATAGATTGGACTTCATTTTTCTAGCGATGCACTCAAGGTGCAAAAGCTGTCATCTCTGTACAGGAAATAGGACCTAAGTAAACGGATGATTGCTATCACTGGCACGATTTGGGAATTCGTTAGTCTAGGGTATTAAATTCCAAAATAATATCCGTAGCACTGGATGAAAGCAATCTCTCTCGAATATCTTCTGGGGGAACGACATTCTAGTAAAGCGTTACTGTATACGTATTTACACGTATCCAATTGTTTGATGGCTTATCTTGAGATAATTTTTACCGTAGCACTAAAGATCCGTCACTTACTATTCCCCTAGTATTCCTTTTTTCGTGTGCACACATACATGTAGTTATTTCCTCCAACCTGAAGCATCTTGTTGGATGTTTGGACGCAGTGTATAAAAACATAACATCTTCTACAAGACAGTAAACGTCGCCTTTAGCCCATCATGACAGTGATAACGAAAAACGTTCAGGTACGAGGTAAACGACATATATATGGGGAAGCGAATCGGATTAAAACGGAGAGCATAAACACACAAAAATTGATGTACTATAATTGCGTGAATACAAAAAAGGTCCGTGTGCATGCCGCAGCGTAAATTATGCACTTCTGAGTAGTTCCCGTAACTACGCTGGAGACTTTCGCGCACTTTTTTGCTAACTTGGTAGCACTTAAACAAATTTTGAACTGTAACGATGGTGCGAAGATTTTTCAAGGCTGATAACTATTGCAATTCAATGACTTCCCTTCACTCGGGACGGAAACAAAGATGGTGTGGTCCTCGAAGGCTGTCATATTAGTTTTACCCTGGCAAAAATTGGTTCAAATTCCGTGAGAGTGATTTTATACAACAAAACTACAGCTCACTTTATAATATATTAGCAGACCAGAATGATTTCATTTAGCGAGCTATTTCTTAACAACACACTACATGCTTATATTGGGGTCTAACACATGTCCCAAAGTAACGTTACAAAACTAGTTCACATGTAGACCCTGACACCGTTGTTAAGCGTTCGCCAAGAGGAAATGTTTATCAGTAACAAATCTCTCCGGTTTCACAGGCTTAATTTTCCATTGTTAATGCTTACTGACTGCACTACCAAGAGACACCTACCATTTATGATCCATTTGTTTACTTGCAAGGTTTGTTATAGATTCGTTATGAGTCAACATATCAACAAATGTCGAGTAATCTGACGCCTTTTATTACACCACACTACGTTTGTGCCCTGTTAGGTTTATTTAACACTCACTGCCACTTTATAATCTGGTATTTCGTAATTGCCATTTACCAGCTTTTTTGCAGCCGACTCAGTGTCCATAAACATTGAGCTATGTAAGATTTAGCTTTAGGGTGTGTTGATGGCTTTGAGGATGATAATTAGATTCAAGTGTTGGTGAAAATTGTTATCTTAAATCTTGGTTTCAAAGCTTAAACAGATTTTCAAAAGGGTGTGGACGTCATTGACACAGTAATGCAACCGAAGACTATCATTTCAAAACCGAGGAATTCTTCAAGAAGACTGGCTTTTGTTTTCTGTGCCATCAGTAACTAATGGTTGGTATCAGTTCTCCGTTATTGCGGTTGCTACCATCAATGGCTTTTTCGCATTGGGTTCCTCGTTCTTAGTGGGGCATAGTCTTTATCGGACTGCAAATATCAGAAACGTTTGAGTATTGAACTTTCCAAATACGGTAAAAAGTACTTTCTATTACGTTTTTACGAATTTATTCGGATGTAATACACTGCGTGCGGTGTGCTGATTGATAGCCCCTAACATCGGTCGTGTGTCAATTAAACTAACAACACCTGAGGTCAGATGTTTTCTACAGGTCTTTTGTTTTGAGGTCAGCGGTAGTATAAATAACGTTTCAAGTGCCGGCTTCGCCGGTCAAGCAACCTACGTCAGTTCGCTAGGGCAAACCTAATTATGGGTGCGCAACATTCTATGTTGGTAGCACTGAGCATAAAATTGGAAACAGGGTTACCGTAGACTTATTAAGGTCAGTCCAACAAACGGTCATGAAATCAGACAATCTGGGAGTAAAAACCCAGAAGAATTCGGCGCCATCAACCGAAAGGCCTGGCCTAATGGAGCGAAGTACTATAAATTCAAACAAGTGACTCCATGTTCTGTTCACTACACGAGACAAGTTTTTACGGTATGCCAATGCGATTAAGCTCAGAAATCGTTACCTAGCTTTGTGCATATAATAGGAGGAATTTGTGATTTTGAGGCCGTCGTGGTAGCAAGTCAACCGGTTGTGAACGGTCGTAAACGTTGATCATTTTCTAAGTTTAGTTTTCCAACTTGCTACACTTGACATGTCATTAGTAAAAACCAGTAAATATGTAGCGAACTTTGCTGAAACATACATTATACTTATTTTGGAATGAACACTGATACGGAAAATAACATTTCAATGTGAAAGCTGTGTCAACTTATGTCATAACGAGTTTACGGTTAAAACTACCTGTGTACTATTGAACATTTGCAGGGTGGAGTAAGTATAAAACAAAACATGAAATGTAGATATCGGTATTACTCCTCAGTAGTCTGTCAGGGCATTGTATTGAACCTCTGAGCAAAAAACAAAAGGGGTGCAGTTCACGTCAGTATTCATGAAGGGAGTAATATTGTGAAGTTACTCGTGGTTTTTGTCTGAAACGGTATTTGCTATGACCTCAGTCATTGTTTTACACACATCAATTTAACAAGCAATTATTCCAATTAGTATATCTTGCAGAATTAACCCCATGAGCCATACACTGATCAGCGTATTTCCCATACACACTGTCAGTATGGTATCGCTGGGAGGCGTCTCTTATAAATAAAGGAGAAGTTGTATACAAGTCGTAACACTTGATGAATAACGTACGTATACTTGTAACGTTGATAAAAATCCAAGTCCACCCATTCAACAAGCGCCTACTATAGAAATTAAGAATTGTAGTAGATCCTAAGTACCCATTCTTTATCATCGATACTCTTTTGCACGATAGTGGACAGGATGATTCTCAGCTGTCATTTCGTACGGTAGACATACTATCTTATGACAGTGCAGATTATCTGGGTTCGATAGCAAACGATAATCTGGTTGGCTCTGGCATGGGCTGAATCTAAACTCATGATCTCAAGTAACGTCGCATTTAGGCATATGTATCCACACACCTCCATTATTCCCGTAAAAACCACTTAATGAGAGGCAGTTCTCTCTCGGTTAATCGATTTTCACAAAAACCGTACTTGTTACCTCACCGTCTGACCAAACACACTATTTTGAATCTCCTTCACGGACGCATAAACGAGGAACAGCTCCACCAACATAGATTGACCATCAAAGAATGATATTTTTGTTTTTAGGTTATTAGAACTTACTTATAGGTCTGTAACGCCGAAAAATTATTCATAACCTTTAACTATGAGGTCCTTTCAGGAAGACAGTATTATTAGTGCGCACCTTCTCAGTCAAACTATGGACGGTATGAGCCAAAAAAGCTAATTTACTGCTTCCAGTTGGACGGGTAGCAGCTCACGCATGAACAAAATTAACACTACAGTACATTCTAGATATTTTTTTAAAATATTGCTGGGCCACTACGTGTTCACGCTCACATCTATTCAATTTTTTTATCTCTTACGAACTTGCGGTTACTGGATCAGTTTTTCGCAACCCAAATGCTCACTAAATTTCGGTATATCGCTAGCAACACATTGATCCCGATATATAGCATATCAAGTTCAGCGAAGTGGGTACCAGATGAGTAGGCGGTATTCAGTTGAGATCGCTTGACCTATTGGTACCGAGGAGCGAGCAAACTCATCAGAGACATGTTGATCCATTCCATGCTGGTGAGCGGAGTTTAGCCACTGCTAAAGCAGCGGGCAAAGTGATTCATTTTTCTAATTGCATTTCGGCCAATTATATCATGGTTGTTGTTTTTATCTACTGTACTGTAATGATCAAGAGGAACGAGGAAAGTTGAGTAGTATTGTAAGGACATTGCACCTTGGTAAGTTATCTCCATGTTTCACGCACGGAAAACTGAAAACCTTGAAGTATGTTTTATTCTGCCATTACATGCGATTGATTAGAGCAATTTTGGTTGTTTTTCCTTGCACAACTGTATCGTGTTGAAAATGAATATCATGAATTAGTCTACATTGGACTAGTCAGCTTGAGGATATGAGCCGGGTGTATAGGTAAAAGATGAGAAACTGTTACGGATGCTCGAAATACATTAGCACCGGATTATTTATCGAACGGTTTCATTATAACAACATATATGTCCTAGCGTGTAAATGCACAACAAAGGATTGCAATTCTATTGAAGATTGCACAAGCAGGCCTACAAAGTTAGCTGGGTAAGATACATTGATCATATACTCGCCGGTGAGCTAATGACCAGTAATAAGTCTGTATACTGGTGTTAGAGTTGTAGTACAAATACTCCGGAAACAGTCATGCTGTCACTATCACTGAAGAGCACAGGCTGAGCATACAAAGACACTGTCAGTCTATCTGGAAATTTTTGAGGAACTGAGTCTAAGAGAGATCAGTTGACTACTTTTCAGAGCTAACTTCGTCGAATTTATCAAAAAGAACACCCAGAATCCCCGATGATGATTATTAAAACAGGCTAATTCGTGAAGCTCTTAAGAAGAGGTGCAAACAGTGTCAGACCGAAGGTAGTTCAAGACTGCTGGAGGGAAGAATTTGAAAGGATTTTAGAAGGTCAGTGTTCAGCCTTTCATAAAAGTTACGAATATAATTAGCACAAAGTGACTTTCTAACCAAAGTAACAAAAACGCAATAAGTCGCTCAAAAAAATAAATATTGTCGACGGGAACAATGAACGAATTTAAAAACCGTGTGAGGTTTGGCTCTCACTATGGATTTGTCCAGTCAGTAAGTGGATTAGTCAAATTTAAAATATGAACGCCCTAGCCGGCTAGCGTACTCGGGAACAATTCATCCCAAATTCTAACACAACATGAGCACAACCAAAAGAAAGGTCTTTGTTCGCTAGTATGGTTCACAGTACTGCAATTAGATATCACGCATCTTCACAGCAGCTAGGAATCTCTGGGTGAAAAACCTTGAGATGTACCGTCTCTTGATGAGTTAGGAGGGAATATATTAGAACATTAAAAATATGAATAGTCTGTTACACAGCTTAGTTTTGCACTCAAACGCAAATGGGCTAACTGTCTGTAGAAAGCCTTGAATCCGAAAGACGTTTCCTGTCGAGGTTATGTAAGATGGGCATTTGAGAAGTGTAAACAAAGTTAATGGGAACATCCGAAAATTAGAAAAACCGAACACAGTTTGGGTTAGGTGGACAACCACGCAATATTCGACGGTCATTTCAGAATGCTTCCAGGTTACATGGTGTTGTCATCTTGTTAGCGACTTTCCTGCGGTGGTACAACTTTTCAACCTAACGTTAGACGAAAATAGCAATATACGTCAGTGACTGGATAGAGCCACACACGAGTTACCGTAGATCTTTGCCATCAGTGGCAGGACATTTATCGTACCTGATGGTCAACTTGATCTTACAAACTTTTGTACGTTGACTCGATTTCCGTGCAACACCCTTCGTTTGAAATTAACTTCCCATTCAATGTTTAATGGTTTGACTCGGTTTACATAGGTTTACGCAATTCGTTAAGATATTTCTTGTAAAATATCCGAAGATCCATTCTGGATTCAGTGACTACAACATCCTTGCATTCACTAATTTATAACCGTAACCGTTTAACACCAGAATGGAGTGTGCCGCATAGTTTGAAGACACCGTTCCAGTGATAAAACGGTCATAAAAATGCATTTAACACCTTGGTGAGTAATTGTGTCAAAACTTCTTCCCCGGTTCACTTGTCATGCGAAAACCATTGAAGCACGTGTGCAAAATAGGGCGACGTTGGCAGATGAAAGAAAAAGCATTGCCACGCTTTATGTTTGGAATTCATTTGAAGCGTTTTCTCATAATCATATATTGAAATCATACATGTGTTTTATTGCGAGATTCCTGTGTTGTATGACCCTAAGAAAATGTTCTGGTCTAGAATGAAAGATGGGATGTCTAACATGAAACAGTGTACGTCAAATTTTCAATTTTTTGCAAAATAACCATTGAGTTAAAAGCATGATTACAATAGCATTTCCATCCATGGAGTTCTCTAGTTACCGCTCTTATACTTGTCATAATCTCACAAAACCATTAACGTAATACTGAAACCAAACTATTTACCCAATAACTTCCGCCCCAGGTCCTTTGAATCACAGGAGGTAAATATGTGAAACAAACAGCCGGAGGCTTCAACTTGTTGGATATCCTTGCGATAAAAAGCCTGTTCATTGCATTACATTTAGAAACTCTTTAAGTTTTTTGATAAAATGTATTGGCTATACGTGAAAATCAACTAAAATCTGTAATCTTGTTACGTGGCCTTGTGCAACATCGTCGGCAAACAACAACCACACTTCAATTCTAGTTCATCATAGCCTTTCCGAGTGCAGCCAGATGCGGTTTTTTGAGGAAAATTAGGGTGATAAGTGATTTATATTGTTGCTATTGAAAGTAAACCCATTACTGTTTATCATTTCGTTTTTAGTTTTTGTAGTGTGCTGGACACGGTAAGTGCTGGACATTTTAAAGTTCGTTCCATTGCTGCTAAAACCACCGGATAATTTTAAAACTTAATTCCATCTCAACTATACCGAGTTCGTTTATGCATTTCTGGGGGCCATGATTCACAACTGAACGTTTACGAAAACAGTATTCAATGAAACATCTGTACTACTTCAGTTCTATCTCACCTCTCTTCGTCTTGAATTGTGATTCGCGTAAATTGTAGGATATACCACCAATCGATTTCAAACGTATCACCGATAAATTAAGCGACTGTCTCTGATATCGCCTCTTAAATCAACAGTGACTAGAATGGGGAGAAAGTAAATAACTTCATTTAAGCGCTGGCCAAAATTCCTCCATAACAATTTACTTGAGATTACCGTGTAATAAATAAATAACCTCAGTTTGGAAAACACCTTTGTGATATACCCCAATCAGATCATAATTTCATTTGTCATTTGTCAGTAACCATAAGGGTGTGATATCAAAAGTAAGATTATCATAGATAATGTTTTAATTACCTTCTGAATTGAAAAGTGTGAGATACACTATTTACAACGATTAATACCTTCATTCTGTACATCCAGTTTTTTGTGTTCCACAACATCTTTTCAAATAATAATAATAATCATAATCATAATCGGTTGTAGAAAAAGTAAAATTTTTGGAAAGTATATTTTATCGTTTTGGGCGAGTTGGGTTACTTGTAGGAATAGTTTGTAAACTCACATATATATACATTATACGTACCATTCTTGTGAATCATTCCCAGTTTTTGTCAACTTTGCTTTAGCAGGATTAGTTAATTTTCGATCCACTGGGGAGTCTATTTTTACCAATTGTGATCTACGTTTTTCGTTCTCCATAGAGGACGTAGATGGTGATATTGGTGCCTCATTTCTAGATGTAAATAAATGAATCTGAGCACTAGTATTAGTTGGACTAGTTCTACACACATCACTGAATGTTACGTATAGTGTGGGTGAATTTTCTGAAATCGGGATGCAAGCATCTTTTCCCTCCATAGATATTTTCTTCGGGCTTTTGAGTAGCAGCATGCTAGTCCCGTCAGGGTCCTTACTAGAGTGTTTCTCTTCAATCACAGTTCGGAGGCGCGTTACTCGTTCCTCAGTGTATGCCAAACTTTCTCCGACATTGTAGGATCCTTCATCACGTCTCATACATCGATAAATCACGCAACTTATGACAACCAGAACACAAATCCCTCCGACAGACACGGAAGCAATCAGACCGATATTGAAAACGAATCGTTTCTTCTGATCTATTCCCAGAGTAACGGTTCTCCCGAAATCCAACGGCTCATTATTCACTCTAATTCCTTTAGTCTTGTCGTGATTGTAGAACGGATAGTTAGTCTGGTCAGTGCCAGTAGCGGATGAATGCTCTGGCCAAATGTGATCTGTATGATTTGTTTTTTTCCCCAGCCAGTTAACCATTTCTGAATTAGACGCGCCGTTTATGTTAGCACCCACCGATCCAGAGTCATTCGGTTGTGGCTGTTTTTGTTTGCTTTGGTCGGCATTCCAATCTTTTTTATTTTTCGTTTTCCTACAGTGGGGAATAAAAGGCACTGGTTCAGTAAAATAGTAAAATACTTATGACAAAATTCAAAGCAGTTAGAGATAGAAGGCTTTTGTTTGAGTCCGATCATTACATAAGGCAAAGGGGTAATGACACTTGTTAAATGTAAATGACACCGAGTTCAATACCGTTTTCGTTGAGTGTAGGGATCGGCTGGATACCAGATAATGGTCAATTATTTGAACAGGCAGTACGTCGGTTCGTCTAATATATGAGCCACTAGTCAACACTATAAAATGCTTGCAATAACGTTTAGGTGAGCAGGTGACTGTGATTGCTGCAACGTGGTTTAACTCGACGTTTGCCTTAAACTTCACTTGAAATACCTGTCGTTAGTATGCAGTACTCCCCAGTTTACGCTAGTTAGTTATATGCAGAAAAGGTGAGCAAAAACATACTTGGTCTTTCCGTTCGATGTGGAGGCTTTTTCAAACTCAACGTACGGTATAATTATACCATCTTCATCAACGGGTCTGCAGGTTTTGGAATCATGCACGTTACCATGTTCAAAGCATTCAATTTTCGGAACTATCAGTGGTTCGGTACGATATTCATTCGCGCCGGACTGTTGAGAATGGAAAAATGATGAATAGGAGAGAGGAAAACATTAGGTTTTCTTTCAGATACAATAAGCTGTCGACGAGTATACTTGCTTATGATGCATGTGCTGTCATCCGTAATACTGTCTCTTAAAAAGGC
>JTDE01000069.1:30907-57807 GCA_014338405.1 Paragonimus skrjabini miyazakii
CCTGGAAAACGGCGGTAATGTTAAAAACACTAAATTGATTTTATAATTGTTGGTCGCTGAAATGTGAAGACCCCTTCACTAATTTGTGTTCCTCGTTTCCCGTCCACCAACCTGACGATTAGTCACAACGCCGTTCCAGGTCCATTTTTGTTCTCTTTATTTATTTATTGTTAACTGCCTGTGGCACAGGTTTTCATTCCTGAATTGGCCTACTCGCACAATGGTTTACTTTGATTTAGACAGCTCCCTTAGGGATATTATTAGGGATATTATTGAACGAGATTAATGTAGTGAATTATTGAAGTTTGTTGGCTGTAGTTAATTATGTATCCATTAAAGAATGTCGTAGAAATATTCGGGTTCAGTTTGTAAGGGCGTCTTTGGTTTATTTGTAACTCAACTGTCGGAAGTACAGCGCTACGACGAGTTGCGTGATACTGTTTTCCAATTTCCCTATCAACTTTGTGGCTTTTAATGACAGGAATGAGTATTGCAGCCCAAAGCATTCGCCGGTGAGCATAGTATAGCCCGGTCAGACTGACCGTGTGCCTCGCTGGTATCAAATGATTAGATATATATGCTTTTCTACATTCTTTTATATCGTTTGTTGTTACTAGCTTCAAACGGAAAATGATATCCTACTTCAACATTTAATTACAGAAGTACAGTTCATGTCAAACAGTGTTAAGCAATGTTTCAGTTAATTAGAAAAAGGACAGGCACGTGCTTAATCTGAAACTTAGAAGAAAATAATTACCAACATTCTGCAACTGGAATGGATTTCCGCGCAACATATCGTAACATATCGCTTAGTGTGCAGTGCAAAGTAGGCAAACAAATTTGGTCACAGCACGTGCCGTCGCATAGTTTGTTTAAATTTGCACATTCAGAATTAACAATTTATTTTGAGAGGTATATTACTGGACACATGACTGTCTGTTTCATTTTTGGTGGGTTAACAAGATGGTTGTACGTTCCTGGTGTTAGTGCAAACATTTCTGGTGTGAAGACATCAATAGGTATCATGTTGTATCACAGATTTATCGGAAAGTCTCTCCACTGTTGGTTAAATACAATCAAAACACATTAGTTTAAGCGTTTACGTTCAGCAAAAAGTGAGAAGAATGGTAACTTGTCCTATTTTGTCCACAGTTTTCTGAGATCAGTCAATTCTCGTAGTTAGGGTTGTCAAAAAATATCATGTACCTTTTAGGAAAGTACACGTTGCTTGAAATGTATGTTATCGTTCTTTCACTTGGGGAATTTTATCTGATGTTGTGTACTCAGTTGGTTCTTTAATATGTTTAAAGTGGGGGATTACGTACAGATGTGCGTTTGCCTTCAACACAACTAACCAAGCAAGTTGGCACTTAGGTATATGCATGCGTTTGAACGTTTTATCATGCTTTTAATCTTGTTCAAGCTTGATTAGTGGTGGTGCTTAAAAAGTTCATAATATTTTTCAATTAGTAACCAACTTTTCGGTCTATTCTGCTTCGCTAGTTCGCATATTTCAAAACTGAGTATTGTCGTCAATGACCCCTAGATCGAGACTGTTGCGTGATAAATGTAGATTGCATCCGGTAAGGCATCGACCACTATCGTCTGATTTAATGAACCCAACTAAGACGTCCACCACTTGCGGAACATGATTCGCTGCTGTTTTTTGTTGTGTGAATGGATTCCTTACGGAAAGTTGTGAAACTCCCGAAAAGAAATTCCTGACAAGTGCTTGAATATATCTGTCGTTGTTTATGTTGCCCGTGATGGTGGACCATTCAACAGTTTGGCCACACTTGATGACGGATTCATGTCATGCGACCATGAGTTGAACCTCAACGACAAAAATGGCGGTTTCTTCAGACTAGTACAGAAATTATTTATTTTTTTACCCGCCGGTGTGCTATTTCCATCCAAACACTGTCTCGTTTTAAAAGTCCACAGTATTTTTTTCTTCGAGGAAGAAAAGAACATCTGGTAGGCCAGAGGTACTGCATATTACCCCCAAACGAACGGGCAGGCTAACAGTCATGTGGAGCATCAACGAGGGTCATTTGGCTTTGTTCAGACAAACACCAAACAGGCCAGGAGTGTTTGCTTGTTGAATGGCATGGCCCGTGTTATGGAAGCCCTTGTTTCTCCATACATGTACTCTTGATGTCTGTACATATAAATGGTATGGCGCAACAACCTCGTAACTGAATTTAGAAAGTTCCGCTTCCTTGCGTTATAATTAAGACCGTACTGGTTGATGTTTCATGCGCAGTCATGTACTTATTTCGGTTATCCTTCTTGAGTTGACGTGGAGTCTCATGCTCTCTTATAGGTATGGGGGTTCTCACTCAGAGGTTCATCTTGAAATCAGCACACAATACTAATCATGTAATCAACCCTAATATATTCTTTCTCTCTCTGACTCAGTAAAATCTATTCATCCTGTAATGCTTTAACAGATGAAAAGCTTGTTCATGCGATTACAAATGACAAGTTTAAGTAGTATCTAGATTATATAGATTCCAAAAATTAACTTCCTAATAGATTCCACAATTAAACAGACATTTCACACAGACATTTCTGGCAGGAAAATGGTTTGCGTTAGTTTTCGTTTTATTACAGCTCGTCATTGTTGCATATCCTCGTCAAAACTGGGATTTGTGCTACAGGTTACGCTCACAGAAGGCATACATGTTAACCATTGTTCCAATGGCCTCTAAATAAGTACAACTGAATTTCTGTGTACAAACGCAGTCATACGCGATGACCCTACAGTAAATAGTCAACTGTTTTTTTCTACACAACTTCAGGGAAAACAGTCGTCTGTCACAACTTTTCGAAGATTATATAGTTCTGTAATTCACGAAACGAGCGGATATGCCAATTGTGTTCGGAAGTACGCATTAAAATTTGGTGATAATTCGAAATTTTGAATCTTTTACTTTTAAGTGTGTGGTTTTTATTGTAAAGTAAAGGTGGGAGCAAAAGCCATCAATACAATAAAAATGTTCATCCGAGTGCAATTGTTCAGTTCCATTCTGTGGTTTTCTCACGTTATGAAGAGACGGATAATCAAGTTGATTGCAAAATGTAAGTCTATCTAAGTTCATGATTAAGCTTAATGTTAAACCCGCAGAATATTTCACATCAGCTGCTTTTGGCGAACTGTTGGTAGTCGTACAACACATGCCATTCGTTAGTCAATTTTAAATTCACAGTGCAACGGGTCTCCATTTTGCCAAAAATTCTTTAAAATGACTTGAAATTCCACTGCGCAAATATCATCGAGCCTAATCAATTAACTTGTAAACAGACTTGTACTATTAAAGAACAGTAGTGTAGCGAACAAGCTCGTTTTCGGTTATTTATCATCGGGCTAATTACATAATAATTCGCATGAAACTGAGTTATCACACCACGACCGTACCAACCGCATGGTTCCAGTTGCGTCATATTGGTGACGGATTCGTATCAAAACGTTGTTTCCGCGTGCGCCGATGAGGTACCTGGCCTCACTCAAACTTGCCACTTGTTTTTGTTCGCTTCTCCTTGAATAACCAAAAACGAGCTTGTTTGCTACATTATTGTTTTCTGATGACCACCATGGGAATTTTTTAACCATCTGAGACGTGCAGTACTTGGCACCGAATTCGGAAAGACATTGAGTCAACTGTAATTCTGCAAGTTCGATATGGTGCCACACTGGATTGTTTCCTACTGGGATTGTATTTAGAATTTTATTTATTGTATAAGACACCAATGTAAGGTATTCCTTGTCCCATGTACTTTCAACATAAGTCCGCGTTTAGTTTATCCATCGGCGAGGGCTCGGTTTGCATAATTAAAAACTGTACTGTTGTTCACATGATTTAAGATAAGACCCAATTGTGAAAAGTCAGGGTTTTTGTTGAATTCAAACCAGCGACAGAAACAGCATGCATCAATGCGGCAAGCACTCTACCAGCCAAGCTACGAAACTACGCCAGGAGCTCGGAAATTTCACATTTGGATTCGGTTACCCACCCATCCGACCGTCTCATATGGAATCCACCAAGTGATCCAGGGGATCGATTGCCCCTGCGGGATTTCTCGAACAGTTCACGCCGGAATCCACCAACGCTACTGTTATGCGTGTAGTTATGACTAGATTTAAATCTGCAAACAACGTAGGCTACACATCGTCTCCCAATGATTCGACAAATAAGTTCGGTATAAAAAGACTCACCGATTGCAGTTGCATATCGTTTGCTGTCAAGTGACTGGTGACATCAGGCCTGAAACGGGTATAGGTTTCAAAAATGATAAAATAAACCATGATGCCATTACGTTTGGCGGACTTCAAAAGAGGAAACTACGGAAGATTTAGTTTTATTTCTTTCGGCGCCAATGATCGGCAACCTATTAATCAAGCGATAGCACAGGCAATAAAAACCATCACGCTGTTATTTATACAGTTACCAAGTTTGAAGCCGTAATTGCAACTTCTGTGTTTGAACTTTTTGGCTGATGTTGATTTTTAATAAGATATCATATCGATTTATATGTTTGAACCAGAGGAATGAAGGCACTTCTCAGTCAGATCGTTCGGCGCTCACGATTGATGTTGGTGATGCGAGTGAACAAAAATATTGGCACAGTTTTCGAATAAACCGTAGTTAAATGCACATAAATTTGTTGTCATTTTCGCTTGTCAGACAACACTCAAGAGTTGGCGTTTTTAATTTTGTGGAATTGTGTACTGAATAAAATTTTCCTTTAGAACAGAATGATGACTGACTATGTTTCTGTTATCTCTAAGTAAAGCACAATGAGTCTTTCGTCACACAAGCAACTGAGGTATAACTCAGAAGAATACTGTACCCTGGAGAACTCTGATAAAAGTGATCGTTGGCTTAAGTTCTGTATGCTTTCGTCAGCGCATTAATCATCACAATTGTCTGATGTAAATACGAACTGTTTTTACATTTCTATTAGGATGAAGGGCACGTGGCAATCATGCGCTCTAATGGGGGTAGGGTGTCGTCCAGTGTTCGTTTCCCAAATCGGTAAGGAAAACATTAAATCCGTAGCTTTAGCGTACAATGTGCACCTTCAGGTATAGAAAGTTTCGAATGTGCTATTGGTTTAAAACTGACCAAACAGCTTTGCTGTAATCGTTCTGAAAAATCACGTTGCATGTTGTTTTTTTATATTCGTCAACCATTTTGAGGTAGACATATCAAATCCGATCAATAAACTGATTTAAAGTGTCTGGATTTGAATGGAATCAAACCAGCCCCAGAAACCGCGTGCTTTCTTATGTTCATTGCCTTACCAGTAATGCTAGGAAGCCGTGACGGAATTTCGGGGATCTCACAAGTTGGCATGTTTATTTATTCTTCCTACTGTGTCACAGAAAATCTATCCAGTTATCGCAGAGATATACTGACACACTTGGATTTCTGAAATACTATACATTGGAATGCGCAAAAAAAAACGGGCGAGAGATGACACCATGTTATTTGGTGCACGCGGAAAAGTTAATTTTAGGCGTTTACATTTGTATGTAATAATATGTACTTGATGTATTTATCCGTGGACAGTAAATCGTTTGATTTCACTCACCCTCGACTAGCCTTGTCCAGGTGATCCAGTTTAGGTTTGAAGTGTTTTTCAATGTAGACATTGTGTTTTTCACTGAGGAAAATTCCGGGAATAACAAGACCCTTGAATACCTTGAACAAGTCAATTCCGTTGAAGTTTATAGCTGTGTAAAATAGAAGGAACCAGAGAAAGTTTATATACTAAGGAGCTTAACGTGGAACTGGGTAAACTGATGATAATACTGTGACATTAGTGTACTTGGCATCGTAGCAATGGGTTTGAATTGTAGTTTTTGTAAAATCTATTGTTTTCCTGGAACATGCAGTGAAGTAATGCCTCTCAAACTCTCCTGCTACTTACATCTGAGATTAAATACCACTTTGTGACAACTCAAACTGAAATCAACCTGCTTCCCCCAATCGCCTAGCACGAAATAATAACCTATCCATGAGAACAGAAACATTTGCAATTCACGACATTGACAGGACGATCAATTCCTCATTTACCTCCACAGCTGATGACTGTGTTTTTAAGTAGTTCTTCATACATCAACCCGAAAACCACGCCAAGATGAATGCAGTGAAATTCAGATCACCATTGTGTCAGGCGACTAATCGATAAGTCGTTTTAAAGCATTGAGTTTCACTGATCTAGTTCTCAATACGGAAAAAAGAAAAATGGCGAAAATTTTTGAGGTTTGTTCAACTTTTCCAACTTAGATTGCAGAATGGTAAGATATTTAACTAAAAACAGTTAACTCGGGGCTTTGCTCGAGGGAAACGAGTTTAAAAGATTCTTTCCAGCTGCCATCAACATTGGAGGTGTCTCTGAAGTTGCGTGGGATGTACTCTGTCTATTTGAAGAAACGATTGATTTATTATGTGATTTTATGTATAGTAGGAATTGAAAGCTTTTGTCTGCACAAAATACTTCTCCTGGTTTTGAAAAGTGTCGATCAAGAAAGCTGACAGTGTGACGGTGGATACTGCACTAAGCCGACTGCCAATAGAATGAATTTACACATGATTAAAAGGCAAATTTCTGATGTTATAGCTAGTGTCACACTTTGTCAGAGGTATGTGTGTGGTATTCAAAACGCGCTGGTAACATTTGTTCTTTTACATTTTGAAATTAATAAACTTCTGCTTACCACAATCTCTTAGTTTTTTACTGATGAAAACCAAACGATAATTAGTCAGTTCCTGAGAGTTTACTCGACAAGCGACATACTATTTTATGTAGCACTCATTGTGCCGCAAAATCCTGGAAAACTATTCATAATTTCCATTGTTTGCCCTAACTAAATACAATCTAGGCTTGGTTTGAACAGTGTTTCTCGGGCCCGATAGCTCCGTACCAATGACTACTCATAACAGAAGAACGTTTGGGGGAAGGCTCATTGGCAAATAGCTAGTCCGCAAACGTTGTCGATGGTAATATCAGGGGTAGGTCCACATAAACCACTGCGTGCTTGCTTCCATAGAAAATGATCTTTTAAAATCTATATTCTGAAAGCAACTTTATCATAACTACTGCACGACGAACATTACCGTCACCCGTGGCTTGCTTTCACTCTGCAGCTGAACTAAATTGGATATTTCCGACTTGCAGTGTTTCTCAGTGTGTTCAGATCCGTGTTTTACGAAACGTTTTAGCCAAATTATTTCTGAGGTGACGTTCATATATATTGACTCAAAAATACAATGACAACAGTACATGCCAACGGTAGCCAGATTTCAGCAACTGCAAGGTACAACAAAGGAACAGGTCAGGATATTGTCCTGGTCAAATGCGTATCAATGCATAATCAGCTTTCAAAATTGATGTGTTTCTCTGCGATAGTGCTGATGAATACCCATTGTTTGGTCTTGTACGTATGTTTATTCAGACAGCTTATTTATCTTGGAACTGAAAACACTCACTCTTCATAGGTAAGGTTCGACGTTTTTGTTGCACTCTAATTTTGTTTTTTCTTTGTTATACTTCGTGAAATGTGAACAAAATGCACATAACTCGTGAGTTAGGTTGTCTTTGTTGTTAATAGCAACACATACCAATCCTAGTCAGTAGGTATATTGTTGAGATTTTTGTATTCAAGTATGTAGTCTTTCCACTGCCTTCTACCGATTGCATAGTACTAGACTAGACATTTTCATAGAAGTCACTGATGTATCAATCTGGAAAGAGCTTCAAAAACCATTTATTTTTGAAGCAGTATATTTTAATATGTTTGAAGAAAAGACTTGTTTATACGTTCGTTTTTCACAAATGCTCTGCGTCGTCTGTAATTGAAGGCTTCGACAAGCAGACGGGGCTCAGGTATAAGAACATTTATACCGAAATACGCTGTCACATTTTGCGCTCTTTACTGCCGCCGCACATGCTTTGAAACTTTCAACGATTGTTAATAACATCGAGAGTAAACATGATTAGTCGAGTTTAGGTTCTGGAATGTCTTCATTCTGGTTTCCTGTATGATACATGGATTTCAATGGACATGGTTTTCTCACTGCTTCCCGTACTTCTTGCTAGTTACAGCGTAACCTTGAGGAATCCAGTAGCATTATCATGTATTGAGATGGTTCTATTTGGCTAACTGAATATAGTGTAACCCACCAAACTAGCTCGTGAGGATAAACGCAATCATTTCTTCTACTAATCTCTTCTTTAAGTCAGAAACCGTTTCAACCTTTGAGAAAACTGCAATCCCCCTTGTTTCCCGGTTCTATTTGGTTGACATTGGCTGTCACTTCGGATTATGTTTTAGAAGCTTTAAACAGATAAAATACAACTCTCAACTAAGTGGATAAATAAAAGTCCTTCCAACCAAGACTACAACCTGACAGTACATTTCGGTAGAACATTGCACTTGTAACAGCAGACATCACCCATCATCGTTGATTCCAGCTATGTCCTAACTCGCGACAGTGACCCCCTCAGCGGAGTAACATATAAAACAAAGAGTTATTCATAAGCACTCAATCATGACAGAAGGAGGGTAAACACTGCAATGTGTTGACGTTTCCTTACCTCTAATCTGTCATAAACTATGCGGGGTAAATGCATCTGACAAACAGAAACAGACAGGGAATGGACGTGCATGGATTCACACTGAGCGTTACAACAGAAACACTACACTAAACAGATAAGTACTTCAACATTTCACCTGTTATGTTACTCTGTGAGTTGGGTGCCAATATGTTCTTTCTACGTAAACGTCATCGCGAACATAGACACGATAGTTAAACATACAGCTTTGGTATCCAAAGGTTTAAACCAAACTTAGAGGAACAGCTTGATGAGTTGCAGCCAGAATAGATCTTTGTTTATGAAATTGTTCGCCATGTGGTCTCCACTGATTTGCAGATATTAAAAATACATATTCCTTTTCAGTATTTTCAAGTAAATCATTGCTCGTTTCGCTTTGTTTAGCTTCTTGATAAATTTGTGATGGATGCTCTTTGTTAGGAAGGTCTTCATTGATATTGTTTGATTTGCCTGTAAGTTATCACAAATGAACGGACGTATATATTCAGAGTTCAACTTTACTTGTCTAATGTACACAAATTTCACATTTTCTGTTTGCAACTCATGGAGCTAGGTAAGATGTCCACATGTCGAGGTGTCTTCTTTCTGACGTGATGGAGTTGAATTTGTGCATTTTCAGGACCTCGTCAACTTTGTACAGCAGTGCCTATCGTACATTCCTCTATAAACAATCATCAATCCAATGGAATGTAAGTTACTGATGAGTAGTAGGGGATTTTGATTTTCATATAGATTGAACATCACCCACAATTGGTCGCAGCTGTCGCATTCCCATAGACTTTCCAGTCGGCCCCTTCCGAAATGAAGCACTAGACTCGAGTTTCGCTCTCATTAGAGCTCGTCAGTAGTGCATATCATCGCCACTGCCGGGACTTGAACCACGGACATTCTGGAAAGTCTATGGGAATGCGACAAATGAGATCAATTGAGGGTGATGTTCAACCTATATGAAAATCAAAATCCCCTACTACCCATCAGTAATCAAATACCGCTCAACAAGTCAATGATTTCTGTGATTTCAACTTGGAGAGAAGTCCTAGTCGAGGGGTCATCGATTGGAGTTAACAGACAGTAACTGTGTCTCCTCTCGAGGCGATCGGGCAACCTGACCATTACTCACAAGCGAAAGTGGATGAGCGTTCACATATGATAATTCGGTCGTGCCTAACGTGAGGTCAATGGCGCAGTGGTAAACACGGTTGCCTCATGAACAGAATGTCCGTGGTTCAAGTCCCCGCAGTGGCGATAATATGCACTACTGACGAACTCCAATGAGAGCGAAACTCGAGTCTAGTGCTTCATTTCCAAATAGGCCGACTGGAAAGTCTATGGGAATGTAAATTTTTAATGCAAATACAATCTTACCGTTAATTTCTCTGATTATTCTACACCACGTTTTCGACAGATGATGAGCAAAGTGTTGTATAACGTTTGCAAAACAGGGTTCACTAATTTGCCGGATATTAAGAATAAGTGCGCATATCCACTGCTTAGACTGTAACCGGCGTTACTACACAAGCAAATGTTTGAGTTTTCCAGATTTTCTCGTATTTTCACCACATGTTTGTATGTAAACTGTTATATTATGTGGTGTGTTGCAATGCGTTTTTGAGTTTTTTCTACTTATCTGACTAGCCTTTAGAACGTACCACTCACAAAACCGACAAATCCTGTATCCTGTTGAATTTGCGACCGACTATGGAGGTAGTCCTTGTTTTCCATGCGTTCTTTCAATCCGACACCGAGGTGGATATGTTTCAATGCGTTGAAATGTGTCCCTTGTTGGCCTAAAAACGTAATTTGGAGGAGGTTAGTTTACGATGGGGCAGTAATCACTCGAGACTCAAATAACCTCATTTTTAGACCAATAAAACGTTTGTTTGTGTGAAATTAGTCCGAAATGTTTGATTGCCCCGAAGCAGTCAGCAAGGAGGTGGTATCAGCCATAACCGAGTGAATCTACCCATGGATTACGTCAACAGACCTAATCACACCCCAAGTGTTACGGGCTTTATTTCACTCAAATATCGTCATTATCTTGCTTCAGGCAAACAGACGAACCAAAAATGTTTTGTAATATCGTCAGCAAAACTAGAATTTCACAACAAGACATTTGGATTCTTCTTGCATACAAAAATATGGGGAACAAAAAAACAGTGTCCATAAGTTATCCATTTGCGTGCGCATTTGAGAAACAAGTTGGAATAATAAGCAGTTTGAGATCTACTGACATGAGTTGTCTGTTGTCTCAGTGTCACAAATTGAGGTATACTTGACAACTGCCCCTAGGTTGAATTGGTAAACACCGTACGATGTTTTTAAGGCACATCCATGCAATGTAAAATTACAGGTGTCTCAACATTTTTGTCTGCTTGTTTATACAGTCTATCTCGAGTTCTCTGGAAGATTAATAACACATTCTCTCTAAAGAAACTCTAGCACTTCCAAGTAAGTATGCTATTTCATATATAAGCTGGCTGTCTAATCGGGCTTGGGTTCAGTATCAGGAAAAAAACGTGTTCTAAGACTGGTGCTTATCCATAGGCGCAGCTACTTTTGAATCTCACCTCTGAAGTTGAAATGTCAACTATATACGCTACATTTTAGATGATATCTCTTTTGCGGTTAGGGTTTACTCATTGTTGAAGTTGCTGAGCGATTCTTTGGTTACGGCTTGATTATCACATTCAACATCTACTTGAAGAACAGCCGGTATTATCAATCCACCAGTCTTTTTTATATTCTCATGACACGGACCGATATACTTGTCAAAATTTCCTTTCAGCATGGTTTATTTTTAAAGGCTGCGGTATGTTTTTTTACAGTGACAGCAACTATCCAAGTTTCCGGTTACGAAAGTATAATCGCTTTTTCTCGGTATGTTTAGGCATCATGCAATGCAATACATGTCCTCATAGGCACATACTCACCATCATAAAGAATGCTCCAACAATCCTATGAGTCTTTGAAGTTATACGACATACATTGTTTGTGAAATTTGGTTTATCCATCAAATTATATTTCTTTGTGTATCTTGGTCATTGTCTACGTAGAGAAAATACAAATTTCCGGAACAATTACTGTCTTCAAAATGGTATTTAGGAATGTAATGAATTTATTCAACCATCTTACGACATCTTTTTTAATGTCTGCAAATGATCGCAGAAATCAGCAAGAACATAGTCAGACACACCATATTTGGCGGAAATCCGTCAAGTTTCTCATATATCTGCATGCAAATTAGACATCAGTTCTCCCTAATGATTGCCAAAATTTACGGCATTTAGTGATGTTTTGTCAATGAATACATCGGTTGGCTTTCTATCAGCTGATTATTCTCACTGGATTTGTGAACAGCATCTGTGTTGCTGGGACATTTACAAGTTGTTTCAATAGTTGCGTTTTAGACTAGGATTTGGAAACGGTTGTGTATTATGGAACGACGACGCGAACAATTTCCAGGGAGCTAGAAAGTCGTGGAAGCATGCGCTGCTTTTGAGTGAAAAGCAGAATTGCTGGATTCAAATGTCACAAATGGAAACATTAGACGTAAACCGTCTTGTGTCAGAAAAGTAAAGAATTTAGTTGATGTTAGTATGAACAAGAAAATCGTCTGGTAACTAGCCAACTTTAAGTCCAGCAGTTCAGATTAGGATATTGTGTACTGATTAATCCTCAGCTATGACGTACTCACTTGTCTGGATAAGGACTTTCTTTAGGACACATGTATCTTGGAAACTAATATCCTAAGAACTACATACCCGAAATCTTCCTCTCCCAGACTTGCGACTTGTCAATGGCTGCATCAAAACGTATACGGACGAGAGAGATAGGTAGATATATGAGCTCTAGTTTGGTGGAATAACTCCGATGTGGTACGGACTAGACGTCTCCAACCCACATTCAAGTGGGCGTCATGTTTTCTCGAGCCCAAAATCTTATAACGTATGTCCCCGATCTTTTATGACTGACAACGTACTGTGCCTTCGTCACCTCCGTAGTCACAAGTACTTTGGCCTTCCACTATAGTTCAGTGCTGAAGGGTCCGTTCAAACTATCATCACCTGCTGCCATCCATCTTTTTGTTGCCACATGCGAAGGAGTAAATGTTTATCTGGAAACTACCCATATTATTTAACTTACGAAACGGCTCAGGAATTTACGCACAATCCAAAGAGAGATTAAATCGTTTGCAAAGCAGTTGCGTATTTCCAGCTGGGAAAATTAGTTATAGTTGACTATTGCAGAACCAACAACGGAACAAGCTGCCTGGGCGAAATCGATTCCTCAGAAAAGTGTCTAAGAATATGCATTACTTTTTGGGGCCAACTGAACATTAGATTACTGTCATGGAACAACTTTTTGAAAGTCAAGCGTCATGGCACAGTGCTCGAAAATCGGCCAGTTAGAAGTACAAGCTGCGCTTTAGCTGTCAGTCGCAAATGAATGAAAACATGGGTTAAACTCGGCAGTAAAACGTGTTGAAAACATTACATTTGAAATATTCTGTTGTTTTATGTTCAGTTATCAGGCTAGAAGTACTACATTTTGGGATCATTTATAAACCTTCGGAGCCGTTTTGGGCTAGAAATGTCAGATGTAGTGGTAATATTATACGATATGGCATAGTATAGTACATAGTTTATACAAGTCGTACCGTTTATGTTATACTTCCTTTGCTGCTCATTAGAAACGTTTCACTTCAGACACAAAGTTCTTCAGACCCGATGAGTCATTATAGGGTAGTCAACGTAGGCCAAAGACATTCAGTTAAATGAAACTGCAAGTCAGTGGTAATGGATGACGGGTTTATAGACCATCAAAACGTACGTTAGAGATGCTGATTGTGATATATCGGTGAATGCAAGCATCAACCCGGGTTTGAGATCAATACTTGTAGACGAATAAACTGATGGAGCGGTCGAGTATTTCCGACGAAAATTAGAAAGCAAAATCTGATATCGACTGACATGCGGCAAGGATGTTTCAGTATTTATTCTTATTTACATGCGGCTGACCATCCTAAATTTAACCGACCCAGCTACCAAGCAGCTGTGCTTTGTTATGAACTTTGCTTTACTTAACACAGTATGCTGCAGCTTAAATTCGGCAACCGTGCATAATCAGTGACTGTAAAATCGTTAATCAGCACCCTACGTACAAGCTAATAGGTTTTTGAAGTTTCTTCGAATTTCGCTTATCCAAGATCTGAAATGATGTTCGTTGTGTCCAGTAGGGCTAGGTGCTGTGTGTTCTAGAGAGTCGATCACTTATTTTCCAAACTGGTAAGAGGTGTGCCGAGATGCTTTTGAAGGCAAGGCTTAATATCAACTTCATGGGTAACAAAATAACGATAGAAGGTGTCAAGGCAATAAAACGACCAGTGGTTCCAGGTTTGTTTGCCATACATAGGTTTTGTGGATTTTCTTCAGTGCCATATGAGGTTTGTTTGAAATATGGTTTTGAGCGTCACATCACACCGTTGGTCTATCTTGAATTGAGTGAGTGTGGAAAGTGTCAGCAACATTATGCAGGTTAATTGTGACAAAAATATAGTGGGCACTCTGAAAATCTTTATGAACTCAGGGTGACTTGTTAGTCCAAAACTTACACCTGAGTGGATTAACGTCGTGAGGAAATCTAGACTACGACTTCTATTTTGACCTCTATCAGCATTAGTTGTGCTGGGCAGACAAGTCCATCTAGTTCCAATGAATTACCGTTTGCTCAGATTCTGACAGGCTGGGAGTTCTCGCAGTCGTTAACTCGAATACAATGTTGACCTATGCCATTGTATGCCCGATAATTCAGCCACTGTAGTCACATTCGCTCACATACCTGCTACTTATAAACAGCCTCAACGTAATGAACCGTCCGTACGAGTATTCATCTTGGAAACGAAACACGAATGCTGCTAAAAAGCGTCGGCTTATGTACATTTTTCTTATGTTACTAATGTTCAGTCGACATAACCACGCAATGGCTGCAATTTAAATAAATTCATAGAAGCCGAAAGTCAATTACAACAGATTTTCAGGATCTATTTGAATTCAGCATTATATGGTGTTTTAGAAAGCATTAACTAACTGACGAGTTAACTCTATCTTGCTGACCACTACCAGGTAAGACTAGAATACTAGCGAGACAGTTTAAACAGGAAACATCTTACAAGCGATAAATGTTCATGTCCAGCACAGTCGCAAAAATACCGTGTGTTTTCACCATATCATACCGATAAAATGCAGTGGGGTATAACTTAAGCCATTTGTAAACACTGTTCTTTTATTCAACCGATAAATCCGCTGAACCATGGTGAGAAATGACAAGTTTTGTTTGATTCCGCAGTTGCTCATTGCCTTACCGTGAGGATATGTTAAGTTTCAACGAAATATGCGCAATCACCGACACTTCATGTTGTTTTATCTCAGCTTTCAAGCATGCCTCATCAATCAGAGCTTTGATGTGAATGTGTGTCTGTGTTGTGCGTGCAGATCGTGAAATATGACCCCCTGACTTAAACTACTTTGGAACTACTACCGTACTGTTTTTGACGCAACTCATACGAACGCACGCAGGCGTGCACGTCTTTGGAAGATGTGCCGCCGTATAGTTTCACGTCATCGGTAACACTTTGTGTGTGTATGCCTGCGCGCGTGCAAAGAGCGGAACACCTCAGTCGGTTTCAACTTACCTTTTGGAATGTTAGTACGCTCGTGTTCCAGGTCAATACGCAACATGCTGTTGGCGCCATCACGTACAAATTGAACAATGTGATAACGTCCATCACAGATGTCCACATTAGTTTCATATACAGTGTGCTGTCCACCGCCCATACTGTAGCGAACCAGGATTACGTATCGAGCCTATATGGAGATGGGTTTGAGATGACTGATTATGATAATGGATTGTTGATTTGGTCAACAAATGCTCAACCAGTCAGTCAACATTGTCTATCACAACCGACAAAATAATCATTCGACTGACTGCGAAATCCTAATAAAAAATGTATACGTCGTAAATCTGTGTCTAGATTTAAATTCGATGTGAGTTAATTTAGAACCTGGTGTTCGTTTGTAGTCAACATACAAAACGGTGCGGTATTCAACTAGCAAAAGTTGAATTGGTAACAAATCGAGAGGGAGTATCACAGAATTTCTTTTTCATAAGCATAAAACAGAATAAAAGCGGGTTAGGAAGTCTAGGTTGGGAAGCTTCAACTCGTTTTGGGGGAATGATGTAACAATACTTTCGATTATTTGTAGTCTGGTTTGTTGACGAGCATTAAAAACTTTGATGTCCTTAGACAAATCAAATCATCTGCTTGCCGCAAGTTGACACTCTACGCACATAGTTTTATTTGAAAAGTTACTAGGGAATTAAAAATTATGTTAACGCTTTTGGTTTATTTTGGCATACTAAGATTTACATGCCATATCCAAAATTACGTCGGTACTGTGTGATTTTCTAGACGTTTCTCAAGTTTAATATGTCGATCTAACCAGTATAGAATATATAGTCACATAGGTACGGATGTCTTAAGATGGATACTACTCAGTGAGATGTGTGCCACATCAGGTATTAGTTACGAGGTGATGAGTCGACTTATCAGCTAACTTATGTTTTTCTCTCCTGCGGACTATTTTTCAAATCTGCTCATTCGTAAAGCAGTCTTTGCAGTCTGCACAGTGTGCTGGTTATATATTATTCGATTCTGACTGGATAATAGCCGCAGATTCTGCACTTTTGGTCTCTTTCAGACGTTCAGTCATCCTACTCACTGTACTGGCGCTGAAACAGCTGGGCGTAATCGTTTACGTCTAAAGCATATGTCGATATCTAACAGCTGGTGTAATTACGCAAATACGGTGGTTGCTGATTGTCAAGGGACAGAAAATAAACCTTGATTGCGACACAAACTGGTTCATCCATCGGTCTCCTGAGAACTTCTAGCTGGATCACAGCCATTTATGTATTTACTTGTTGAACACATTGAAGATATATGCTGTTTGTAACATTATATTGTCGTGTATTGGAGTCATGTTATTTGTCATGTATTATCGTCATATAGTATTCTCATATATTCTTTCTGGAGGTGAACAGTGCAATCAGTGTCTTCCAAAAGTTAAAATAGCGTGGTGTATTTAGCAAAATTATGAAATTGGCGGGATTGTCAGCGATCTCAAAAGAAACCAGGATAGTTGATTCGGAGAACTATTCGTTGGTGATGGATGGATGGATGATCAACATATACTGAACAATCAGAACATAGTGAAACATTAAGCATAATTATTTTGTCTATACTGTTCTCTCTTAATATAAGTACAAGGAAAACATCATGTGAGCGTTAGTTTTCTAGTGACCCAGTGACTGTGTAAGCCTGGAGCTTTACTGCACAGAAACCTTCGTTTAAATCTACTATCAGATCAGTGTGATGGAGGACCACGTTTATTATCTGATCCAGCATTAAATACCGTAAAAATCCGTCTGCCAGCTGTGAAAATCGCACTATCGAAAATTACTTAACATTTTTTTCTCAATACAGACCAGGATATCCTGCGGGTTAAACGTTTGCAATCCTATTGATTGTAAACATTAGTTCGAATAAAAATATATTGCAATTTTAGTTCTGATTCACAACAGTGGTTTCCCTATGGGATAACATTTTTATGTGATTTGGTTTCCGCTCACTTTCAACAATACGACAGAAACTTCCAGGAAGTCTGCTGAATCGCCTTGACCTTTGATTGAAAGCAGATTTATTGGGCCAGGTTTGATTGCTTGAATCCCGAAAGCCAGTTGATCTCTTGTGGTATTTTGGGTAGGATTTAATTCGAATGTGGCTGAACTCATTGACTTGGTGGATAAGTGCATTGTTGGGCCGGCTGGATAGCAAGAAACAAAGCAAGCACACTGCATGAGTAACTCTTTTAAACATGCAATAGTATCTGCAATAGCCTTGGTCTAAAGGTGTAGAGTTGGGTATACTACTCATAAGTTGAACATCGTTGCTGTAGAGGGGTTCATGTGGATATTGATGAAAAAATCTTAACGCTGTTTGTTTGGGTCTAAAACTAAGGACAGGGTTACTGGTAGGTGGGTTAGCTAGATTGGCGAGTACTTTTCCTCAGAAGTAGATGACACACCAGAGTCAACGTTATATTACCACTCATTGAACATGTCAAGCGGTTGTGTACTATAATTGTCTGTTTTACTACCTTGAGGAAGAAAATGTCAGGACTGGTAGTTTAGCAATCTAACGTTTTGGTACCGTTTACCAGGAAATCTTATGCATAAACATACAAGAGAAACAAAACCACTTTTACGTAAAATGTGTAGATCCGTTTACACCACAGGCATTTTAGTGACCACCAGATGTATGACGTATCTTAGGATACAGGTTTTGCTCTCTATTAATTTCTTGATGTTATAGGAATGGTATTATCTGTATTTATTTCGAATGAGTGTTGTCAGCTTACGCTTCAAGTAAGTAGAATTTTACAATTTCAATGGAAGAAAAACGTTAACATTTGGCAGGTTCGTTAATTAAAAAATGATTCAATAGTCTTGATGGAAATATTTTGTGTGGGTTTTGTGAGTTAGAATGAAATCTCACTCGTCCCACTATGGGATTCTCCGGAATAAAAATACATTTGACAAACGTGTGACATATCCGTCGTAAGAAACAGCCCAATGACGCCTATTCTTCTAATGGGTTCCATTTGAAAACTGATAATATATCAAATTCGAAGATTTCATTTTCTTTCGGTGTTGGCATGATTGCAATGTGCTTGCGAAAACCGAGAGCTGATCTAATTTATGCAACTGCGGTACAACCGTCGACTCAGTTGTAATTATAAATTAACGGAAGAGGGAATCGTTCATATTAACTTGGTTTTTTCGTGTAGTCACTTTCAGAAGTCTCTGTGAGATCGTTATATCCTTCAGACAGTCTACTGCACGCCGGGATGTTCATTCTCTCCAGCGTAAGTGTTCTCAGTAGCCACAAGGCTCTATAGTCTTACTTACTGAATGGTCGTTAGTACGTATTCTGCCTAGCTGTGGTTGATATTCAGTTGCTATGGTCAAAGACGAGTTACCGGCAAAAACAGTATCTATCCTCATGCATGAAGATCCATCATATAAGCAGAACAATCACTATCCCAGCTAATTTACGATTGTTCGCATGCTTGTGACTGTTCTCATTAGGATGCGCCACTAACGTGGGGCAGGACGACTGACTCACGAAAGTAGCTGTTCTGGCACAAATTCATCCGGTGATGTGACGACATTTTATTACTCTTCAGGCGAGGGACTATTGGCAGTGTATCAAGTTTTATCTAACCATCAGCTACCCAACCATCATTTCATGAAGTTCATTTTCAGCTCGAAACTTGTTGATCGAATTCACCTCAGTTTGAATTCAGGGGACAAAACTGTTTCAAAAGTGATCCACTCAATAAAACCCCGTTCTACCAGTCCAGGCTTTTTGAAATATTGAGCTGAGTGACTAAACGGCTCTCTTATTGAGACAGCCACGCCGTCTGTTAACTGAATCTAATCAACGTCGACCATCTTGATCATGAGAAAAATGGCAACTTCAAAATTTTAAGACGGTGAACTGCCTGAAAGCGTGGTACAGTGGTTTTCTTAGAGTAAATGATTCATTAGTTAGGTTCCATGCGGTGAACGTTTATTCTGTAACTACAAAACTGTACGACCATTCATTATTGCATGAATACTTTTGCTAATGATTGTTGCCGAAGTTCCATTTTGTGAGAACAGTTGAAATCGTCACATGTCATCACAATTAATTTGCACTCAAAGCCCGTTATTTTTGGATGATTTAGTAATGACGTCAATACCCTGTACTTCATGGGTGTACGTTATTCCAGCTGCTATAGGCCAATTGAGTATGCATACTTTAGCCTTGGACCGTGCACATATTAACCTTGAAGCCTGAATATGCTTGGGTGTGGCTGTTGCTTTGACTGTTCAAGGGTGAATTAACGGTCCTCTCGGTATTCACTGGTGGGAATCAGTAGAGGTAACATAGTCTACTCTCATCATGTTACCAGTGTCTCTCCAAGCTAATCAAAAGAGCAAGATGTTTAGTCTAAGTAAATGTTTTCGGGCATATGGAAAATCAATAAACGGTAACACATATAATAGTGTATGTTTAGTCAACCGTCTCCACCAGCAATAAAACAGAGTTTTAGTTGAACTTTAGGTAAAACCACATTAATATCCTTTGAAGTGCGTTGACTACACACGACATCCTTGACAGTTACGGGTTTAAAAGGCAACCTAGGTAGGAAACTTGTAAGGCGGATCGCCGAGAGCGCCATCAAAGTTCATCTAAACGAGACGGTTAGCCGGTACCGCAAAAAGTAAGAAACTGACCTTAGGTACAGCCACTTTTAAGCAAAGCAATGCTTGCAAGACCAGAACATGTTTGATTTTGAATTCTTGTTTAACATTCTGCATCGGTGACGACAACTCAGCGCAGCTAATTGCGAGCGAGTAGATTAAATAAGCTGTAGAATGTGAGTGCAATAAATATGGCAAATTAGATAGAAGACTATCTATAGAACGTTTGTGAAATCGGGACGTTTAGATATGTTCCCCAGGAATCGGTCAGCCAAACATGGCCACCGGTAGAGAGGACCACCGTCTTATAATAACACACAGGCTGCGTAAATCTGCGCTCGACTTTGAGTCAGTTGTGCGTATTAGTCATTCGGCATATATACACTGCGAGAAAATTTATCTAGTGCGTAGACTTAGTCGGTGAGTCCCGTAAGATCAACCCTCTGTGACAAAGTCGGAGTTGACTGAACAATGAAGTGCTGTGCTTTAGAGGATGCTATGCGAAATCGAGCCAGTTGGACAGATGAAGCTAGATTCACTTCACCACATCGCGATGAATAGGCAACCGCACGAAAAACGTCGTCAGGCTTTTGTTCTGTTCATTTTAATTCAATCAGTTCCATATGTACATTTGAAAATGTCAGTTTAAACACTCTACCGACAGCTTTCATGTGAATATGTTCTATATACTTCTAACTTTCAATGTTTTATACAATCATGGTTACACTTGATCATTGTTGTTGCCGTGTATCATTAAAACAGCATGGAAAATCAGGAATTTTCAGGGCTTGCTGTGGTTGCATTGCGTAAACGTTCCTCATTACGGCTGCTTGTGTACGTTTTTTTTGGTACTAGATAGGCTGGCCCTACTAATAGGGTGAAGGTTGATGACAGTTTTCGCGATCTGTCATCTATAATTGTTGTCGATGTTTCTCGTGTGATTCTTAAACTTTGGGAGAGGGGTTGAACAAGAGTTGAAGTCAGCGTTTGTGATGAACGCGTGGGGAGAAACCTCATAGGGAACATCACGAAAGTTCTCATTGTTAACATGTCAGAAGACAAGAAAAGTATTTCAGTTCAATTGTGAACACATATCGTCGTGTAGTATGTCGAAGCTCACATCTCATGGATATCTCATTTGGACTGTATTCGGCTTACGGACGACGCAACTATTTTCAGATAATTTTGGTGCTGACAGGTAATAGTGGCATAGCTGTCAATATGATTGTATGTGCTCATGCACATGTGGCACTCATGTCAACCAATGTTCCATGAGTCAAAAACCAGGTATGACCAAATTACCCTATGAAAACACTTGGGTATACTTGTGTATAACTTCTAGATACATTTATTATTCCAGATATAATGATCACGTTATACATAAGTCCTACATGATACGGTGGCAATGCCCTATTTGTGGAGTAGATATTAAATTGGTTAGGCTTTTGTCCTGACATAAATGCTGTCAGAATCCAAGCTGCATACAACAATTCATTTCCATATGATTTTAGGGCGGATTTTAAGCTTAGTATAATGCAAGAATGGAACATTCTTGTTCCTGCTGCTCCCGCTTCACTTTGTGAAAATACAGTGGAACGCCGTAATAGAAGTAGTGGAAATATGCTGCCCATTTTGCTGCCTACATAACGACACATGGTTGGATAGACGTGGTTTTTTCAAAGAACCGTTTGTAATTTACTTCACTAGCACATTAAAAATAAGTGCTTTGTAAGTGAATACTGGGTATTCTATTTTGTTCGACAAGGACGATATGTGAAGTGAACTTCACTTGCTTTAGTGAAGGGATATTTTTATTCGGACAGGATAGTTTTATACGTCTGGTGTGGCTCATATACATACAAGTTCATATAATCTCGAAACCTCTCCATCGATAGTTGCAGTGTAGTCACATACTTTGGCATGACCGAAACGTTTTAAACACAGATTCATTTACTTTGTCTTCTGTTCTGAGTATGTGTCATTCAGAGGTATACTTACCAGCGGTTACATCGGAGCACACATTTGTGAGTATTTGGACTCATTATGTGGTCAGACTAGATGCCCAAAATTACGTGGGCCTTATTTTATCCTTAATGTGTTAAAGGTTATTTATGGTCGAAAAACTGAATAGCCAATACCGTACCTTTCTGCTTATCACATTTGATAATACAAGCTCTTGCTCAGCAGTGTAACCTGCAGTTGCAGCGTATAGAATAGCACATTATTTTCTTGACGTTTAGTCATTTTCACGCTGGTGCGATGTGCGGTTGAAATAATGAATCGGATATTATTTTCAGAAAGGACCGGTCAAAAATGTCTTGCTATAGGGTCAATCTTCAATTAAATCCAAATATTGTTCGACCTGCAACATACTCATTTCTCAAGTACTAATCAATGCTTAAAACTTGGTGATGTGTGATGATTGCGAGGTAACTCTGAAAGGTGGGTATACAACTTACCGTCCGCACAATATTTCCCACTGAAGCTTGTCATTGAGCAATCGCATCTTGTCGCGCCCAATTGTTGGACACACCTTCCGTCATATTGGCACACACGGGGAGTGCAGTGGCTATCGTAACGCCGCTGCGTCTCGCTCGGGTAAACTCGACATCCAGGCTCAACTTTATTCCATTTTGTGGAACGCTGGTCTCCCGAAAATAGAGTTATGCTTTTTGGAATTCGCACATCACGTGACTTGCCCAATGATTCAGCATCATAAACATCCCCACGTACTAGTGACCGATTGACTGTGATTGAAGCAACACAACCTGCAAAGCCGGATGTGGAATGAAACAGTCTGGGTTGGTGGCGATGACGGACGGTTGCATGAGGTTGAATGCCATCCGATCTAAGGTTCATAGATGTTAGGAGACAAAAGAGGAAACGGACAAAAATCGATGGTAGACAGTAAACTGAATATATATAGTGTATTATTTTCTGTTGGTTAGTGGAACTCAGTGACCTATAGTAGACAAGCACATAGATATTAAAATCTTTGTAAATCGAACAGTACAAGATACCGTCTACAGACGACTATAAACTCGCAGCCTGAGACACAAAACGACGATCATTCTGGTTATCGCTTAATATACCCATTGAGTGGAAGTTGTGAAATTCACATGGACAAACTAAATGAGCGTTTGTGCCTTTTTGTAGCTGCGCATACTATTGAGTAATACTAACGAAGTCATCAAATAACAAACTATAGACTGGGGCAATATTGAAGACATCAAGTTTACTGATCACTAATTATACCCTAACATGATGTCTGTCAGCTGATTTGGTCGATACAATACATTCTTACATAACTTTGAACCGAAACTAAAAATGATTAATGCAAATATAATACTTAGACGGTGTAAGCCCAAAGCAACAAAAAATCGCTCCGTCATAAATATAATTGTCTAATGTTTGCTTACTTAACTGGATGCTTTTTATGGGACAATGGATTGAACCCATCTTAGTATTTAGGTTCAGTTGCTGTTCCTGTTTGCACCTCAAATCAAGTATGCATGTTTTACCCTATCGATTAATGAGAAAACCGAAATGTGAGTATCGCACCACATTCGTCTTCTCTCAGCCATGTGTGGAACTAGTAGTGTTATACGTAGAATGTTCACCAAAATATTTGTATATTGTTCGTTTGTGTTACCAATTTGATCTTATTTCTGAAAATGTTTGAAAAACCGATATTTAAAGTGAGACATGAGCCGGTTGTTTTTTTTTTAAACCACCCATACCCACCTGGCAGTGTTAAGTGTGATCATAATTTGTTGTTGGTGAAGGGTGTAAGAATGAAGATCCGGAACGTAATACCCATTGTATATATGAAGAAATTTTACGCTTAGGAAAGTTATGGACAAAAAACTTCAGTGAGATTATTTTTAAAATTGTGACGATTTTTTTTGCTGAACTGAATTTGACCGAAGCATCTGCAAACTAGGTCAAGCTGGATCAGAATTATGGCACAATTTTATTCGTTTAGAATTTATTTTGTGTACATAGATGGTCTCATTTCTAAAATTCAAGTGATTGGCGTATGTAGATAAAATAGTAGCTTACTAGCTGATCATGACTACAGTCAACCAAGAAGAAAATCGTTGACATTGAAACCCTTATTAATACACTGCTAATATGTATATCCGTAATTTATTAAATGACATTCCATTATCAAAAAACGTTTCGATTTTGTTGAACATAAAACTGCAAATGAAATTTAGAGATTCTAGACGAATGAAACGAATTGTATTCAAACTGACCGGAATGATATATTGGGAATAGAGATGTTGAAGATGATCTCTTACGTAGTATGGTATTGCACAAATCTGATGAACTAGGTTGAGAAGCTCAACAAGCCACCACATCATTCTCTTTTAGGATGTTATCGCAAGCGTTGCGGAACATGGAGTGGGAGGGCATTTGTTATATACAATGCCTGCATACCCTCTCAAACATATTTCAGTTTTTAAAGTCTCACCATTTGTAATGAACCCTAATGATGTATGCTGACAACTGCAGTATTCAAAGTTTCCGGGTGAACTGCTTTTTGTAGATTCAATAGTGTGAATCATAAATTCAAATTTGAACTTACTCCGATCAACAAAAATTGCAAACGTATCTAGCATTCGATGCCCGCTCAAATGCTCTCGTTGATCATATGGTTAGACTTTATCGTTTCCAGGATTTTATGTGTATATTGGGAATGTGGTAATTTTGTTGGGGCAACTTAGTTTTCAAAGTGTAACGTTTAAATGAGGGTTAATTGGAATAGTAAGTTGACTATTAACAAGAGGTCCACTTTTCTGAAAAACATTGTGTGATAGATTTTGCATTCCGTTCGTAACTACAAGTGGTAGGCTTGTACAATTTTATAAACAGACGTGGGCTGCCATAGGTATACTGCAAAATGTTTCCAACTCAAAATATTGGGCTCCACTCATTAACGCAAATACTCATAATGAGAAGAGTATCAGATGGAACAGTCATTCTATGAATATAATATACATGGATGGTAATGTCTGGAACAAGCAGAGCTGGTTGCTTCCACGAAAGCAAGCACATTCTGTGAACTATGAAGGAATAAAACGAACAGTAACATGTTTTGTAATGGATTGAAGGTATATTTTTGCGGTTTTCCTCATCCTCACTCAAGCTCGTAGATTAGTGCAGGATGGCCGTAGTACATGAAGGATGTATGCAAAATTTAGTTTACGTTTAGGCCTTAAATGCGATTGTAACATTATTTCTGTGTGAGTTATTGTTACTATCATGTTTGTGCTGGTCACGTTTTGCCAGATGGATACGATTGCAGTGTTTGTTACTACTTGTCAGGCATGTGCATCCATTGAGCATTGATCATACATCCTACTGTGTGATTGACATACAATGAAGCTTGACGTTTGCGAATTTTCGCTACTTACCTGGAACCCAGCGGGATCCGATTCCCAGTGCTGGTATCAAAGGCACTTGTAGAACATGTAAATACACGCGGTCTACCTAGAGATCCGAAGTGGTTCAGCATTCACCTAATTAGAGATACCTAACAAATGACACTTCTAATTTCGGCAAGTGCCGCTGTTGTTGTAGAACTTACACTTATGATTCACTGGGCACGTGTTGATAGTAAAGATCTCATACACTTTGGTATTACAATTATAGTCTGAGGCACCTGACCGTTGGAATTCGCGTCATATTTAAAAACGTATAATTTTGATACTTCAGCCTCTCACTATTTCAAACACTTAAAATGAACGTCAACAAATGAATTAGGCTAGAGTACTCTATAAAACGGTGAACAAACTGTTGCACCGCGAAGTAGTAATGTTCGATTGGAGGCACTCCACAGTTCTCTAATAAACAAACAATATACTTATTTCAGCTAGAATAACTAAAACCATTATTCAGGCTCGGCTGACTGGTCATACAAACTAATACCCTGAGCGATGCAAACACATTCTATCATGTCCATCCACTGAATATCCAACTGAAAGTTCAAACATTAGCAGTGAACAATGAGAAGAATATGGGACAATCAAATCCACTTAACAAAAGCTAACGTTGAAGTAGATTCGTCTAGTAATTCACGTCGTATGGCCTGATTGTAGATCCTTTCCCACATATATGTTTTTTATGAACGTAGATTTCGGTTTTGTAATCTAAGCCGCAAGTGTTACACGTTAAAATCCACGTCAACACCATCACTTTGTCATAACACTGTTTCGATGACGATAGAAATACAACAATGTGCGTTAAGTTGTTAACTATGTTTCAAACGTTTTCAGACTGTGTGGATTGCAAGAGTAACGTTTCGCCTTAATTTCCCTTTTCAAACTGATAATCAGATAAAAACGGGTCACAAGACGTTAAAATTAATCAATCAGCATATATATTTGGTAATTCCAGCCGCATGTTGATGATCAACATTTCTCCCAGAATGTAACGTTAATTCTGCGATTTCAACTAAACTTGGAGGTTGTGCATTTGGTGTAATGGACTCTCTGTCTTACTACTGATGGTAATCAGACCATTTGAACATTACCGACATACATCTATGGATGAATCATTATGGTAGTTCCGTAGTTTATGACGAGGACATTACGAGTTGTAGCAACAGTGAGATCAGTAACTGAGGTATCTTTGGAGGAAGCTGGCTGAACATTTTAGTTGTGTGAAAGTTGCTAACAAATGTGAGTGAATTTTATGTGTTATCGACTAAAACCTCGACCATATATGATCGGCCACATTTTTTGTGATCGCACATAAGGTGTTCAGTTCGCTTGCCACATATTTTACAAAACCTTCTGGATAAGAAGCAGACAGGTTTTAAACAGTAACAACATTCCTGTCTATTTGAAAGAGTAGATATTTTGTAAAAACACACGGAATTTAAAGTAAAACGTATGTTTCAC
>JTDE01000069.1:57907-92640 GCA_014338405.1 Paragonimus skrjabini miyazakii
ACTGGGCAGGTCTTGCGTTAATTGACAGTTTAGTGTTCTTTAGTGGTTGTTTGGACACAATTGTTACAGTAGGCCAAAAGCAGCGAACTACAAAATTTAACCGAGTGAAACAGTTGATTCATGCTTGACCATCTGTTAAAGTCTGATGGGGAGAAATTTTCACCTCATCTGACGGATGCAACTGAATGAGGCAGCTAGATGTAATGAATATACAGTTTTGCATGACAGTCACCCAGTTCACTCCAACTTAGCACAAAACTGAGGGACGAAGCAATTCGAAGGATTCTGCTTACCAGATTGTCTAACCAAAAGACGAGTGGGGGTATTAGCTATATCATTTACAGCTGATGGGATTTGAGCAAAATTACACTGAACCTGGTTGCACTGTTCATGGCCAGATAGTTTGATGTTTAGAAGTCATCGGGCTTTGTAGGTACACTTGTATATAACTCTTTTTACCCGTCAAAACGACGACATGCTTGTATGGATGTTCATTTGTGAAGCGAAGTTCTCATATCTGCGTCATTACGTTTTGATTATAACTAAGCCTTATTTTAATGTTGTTATGCTGGCAAAAGACAACACAAAGGATTGAATTCAGCGGAAGTGCTCTGAAATCGGTGTAGATGATTAACAGATGTTTAGTGTTGTGTTCCAAAAATATTAATTTATAGATAAGTGCAATACAAGTGATAAAAAGAGTAAGTCACTAATATCTAATATAATAATCAATTCTCGTGAGTCATTTAGATATAAATCGTGGAACAATAAAAATCAGACGGAAACTAACAAGATTCAGTTAGTAACAAAACAAGCAAAACATATGAAGTTGCTGATGCCCACAAGTTATGCAGTCATCTGACATCTACTGAAGTCGACATAAACCAATGCAGTTACAACGCAAAATACTTCGTTTTTTTTGAGAGTACATGCCGTTTTTGGCACAACAAGCAAGGCTTCAGCAAACCATACTAAAGTTGGTCCCGTAGTCGATATTGTCTCCGAACACACTTGAAAAAACATTGAGATTTTCATGCAGGTTCTATGTGTGAAGATCATTCCGTTCGTTCTCCCCAGAAACAGGCGCGAAGTAAAATGCAAATAAATGAATCGTACGTAAACATACCAACAATTGTTCAGCGTGAACGTGTCAGTTCGTTAGAAAAACGGATCAATCACATGAGTTATTAATCGAACTTGACAACATTGGAAGCAAGGCGCAAAGGGAGAAAGGTTAATATATAGTTTTGGGTCAACACCTCGAGTACATGAACAACCACCAGAAAGCGTGATAATCTGATAATCAATATATATTAGCTGTTTAATAGAGAACGAAGTTAGTTATGATGAATCTTGTAAAATCTGGAAAGCGAAGAAAAAGAAATAGAGATTGCGATAATATTCAATCTATGTAACGTATTGCCATTGTATTGCTATGTTTGCTATTGTTTGTTCCGAGTGCGTTACTTTGGTTTTAGGTAGTGTATTGCAGAGTCTATAAAAGACGCGTGCTTATTGACTGTTTGATTGATGACGCAAAATGCTACAACAGTATCTTCCTAGTAGGCGAATTTTCCAACTGCTTTGGCGTTTTTGCTGTATCAAGTTTAATCTTCGGGGGCCTCTTGGGGAGATGCTTTTAAATTTGAGTATCGAGCATCGGCAATTTATGGCAAACATACTGAAAACGGTAGTTGACTATAAATCCCTAGGAAATGTTTGACTTGGCATGCGTGAGAATTAGACAAGATATCGACACCAAGATGTTCTTGAATTCTCGGATAAACGGAAAAATATGTCTCTTGCAGTTGTTCGTCCCCTTGATGAACTTGAGTGGAACAATAAGAAACAATTCACCTGATGTTCTCCAGAGTAACGGTTTGCACATATACATATTGACATGTAAATAGTTTTAAACGAGTCAAATTATACAGAGCTGATATCATGATTTAAAGCATTAAACAGACGGACGCAAAAACCGATAATCAAGACTGTAGGAAAACAGACTACCAGTGTAGCCGCGGCGTCAACACAAGTTGTTTTGGAACACACAAGGGAGGACTGTGAGGTACGATATCCAATGCCTCAGCCGACTGGAATGTGCGTTTCCGGCTGCCCCATAAAATCACCGAGAATATGTTAGGGATTTTGAGTCCGTGTCCCGTGTGGATTTTGTGCCTTGCAGCTGATGATGCTGGGTGCTGTCGATCGGCATATATACAGGAGCCTGGCTTTTCTGAGTTTCTAGCCATTTGGGAACATGCTACTTGATGTGAACAGTCAGATGTCAGTTTGTCCTCCATGTGTACTTCATCCTACAGCTACATGATTATTTAAACAGTGTGATGTGACAGGTGTGGCTCCTCTCTAACGGGCACGACTGGTAGAGTTCGCATTCGCTGTGGTATACACAGTTTTGCAGCATTATGAGTCCTGGACACAACGACCATTCGATGCTTCCTTGTCATTGTTGACCAACTGTCCCTTAGAAACGGAAGTTCTAAATTCACCGTCCTCTTCAATACCGTCGTTACCTTTACTATCAGAATGACGGTTAATAGTAACAGTACTAATAATATCAATAAATTGCAAGGGGTACCCGTTGACCTGCATAATGTCTGTCAGTAAGCTTAACTCTAGCTATAGGCTGATTTCTGTGCAAATCCTTCGTGGTCTGTGAAAAAATCATATGGCTAGACTTCTGGAGATGCAATGGACAATTCCTTTGAATCATCTGGCGTTCAGCTGCCTTCTGGTTTAAGTCGCGCTAAAATCGCCAGTTAAAAACAATGCTATACTACCGTCGTTCAAGCTGCGTAAACCCGTTTCGGGCGAAGATATTTATGTGTGCCATACTTAGCCTGAAGGCCTTATTGTACGACTGTCAATTGCGGCATTTTAGATGGTTATTTTGCCTCCCGTTCAGCAGACAGGCTAGCTTCAGTACTTACTACTAACGATTTTTAGTAAGTTTTGATGGTAGGCGTTTCGATTGGGCCAGTCGAAATATGTAGTACTTAAGAGTTCAGAAAGAGAAAGCCAGGGAAGGTAAAAGAGTGGCATTTTAAAACGGGTTCTGGAGGAGTGCATGTCGTTTGAAACAGGTTATCCGAACACGTTCATCCAGCAGTAACCCGCATGCTCAGGCTATATGGATCGCCAAAATACACAAGAAAGTACTACTTAAACCGATGCTCAGAGCGAGCAATTCACTATATCATACTGCTACCCAACAGCCTGTGGAGATTCTGTAGCCAGTCAAAAAAGAAATTACATAACAGAGTGTCAGGCACATTTAGATTAGTTGATTACACCTCAAAATCCGATGTATCTGACATTAAAATGTTACTTTTAGATGTTTCTTATCCGGTTAATAATGGCCTTCTGGTCAAAAAAACGCTTCTGCTTGTCATCAGACCGAAAGTTGCCTTATTAACCTTGGTCTACCAGTGGCTGGACTGAAGGTGTTACTACTGTTTCATACTGACGAAATCCACTTTCGCTATAATGTCATACCTTGTTGCCAGATTGTTGATATTGTACAACATATGTTACCTTAGAAATGGTCAAGTTGTTCTAAGTTGACCTGGTAAAAATGAGTCTCCTTTTGATCGTTTTCTTTTCACTGAGTCTAACACGTATCTTTTCCGTATGTTTCAAGGACGGAATTGATAGGTCTCTACTTCGTACAGTACTCCTTTTATTTGAAATGATGATGTAATGTGTTTTCAACAAATCCAATCATTTAGACCGATAATGTGAATTGGAGTTTTTTATCTCACGTTGGTACCGTTTCCACTGATGAGTGAGGATGGTGAGAAACACTGATATCAGCCCGAATTGACGCGTTTGTCTAAATTTGTGAAACATGTTTGATGTAGATGCCAGACGACTCTGAACTTTTATGGTGCCATTCTTTTTATAGATATTTTGCTTCGATGGGTAAACTTATTTGCCGGTTATATTCCAACAAAAACCCCGATATTACTAATTTGGATAGCATAGAGGTTTAGAAAACCTATCAGGTGTCTATCTTTAATGTTCCAGTTTTTGGCATGTTAATCACCCGAAGAGTTGACAATGAACTACTATGAACGGTCTCTAACATCGATCTAGCATTGACTCAGTTTGCACCGGCCGGTTTTGCATCTGTCGAATTCAGAAGCGTTCTAGTGAAAGTAAATTCTAACAGGGGCATATCAATTTTCATATCGGGTGTGATACAGATGGGTAGAGTTTTGTGGAAAAAGATATGTTAACTAATAGGTACCCAGAAAAATGTATTGGTGCCCATTGGAGGGAAAGTAACAGAGAGGACACATAGTCAGTTATTTACAATCATGACACATTTGGGGTTCTAGGCATATCATCAGGATAATTTGGTTGTCTCTGAAAAAATTCGGGAAAACCGTGCAGATCGAGATGCCAACCTATATTAGATAGGATGTGCCAAATAGATAAATCTTCATATCTGAATGCAGTGTCCGGTTGATCCACTCGGGTTTCATATTATTTGCCAATTCGAGTACAGCTACTGTAAAGCATACTCCAGCCAAACGAATCATGATGGACGAGTAATCACACGCCAACATTACTGATACTAACGATAACACAAAGCAACTCAAATACATCTTCGATTAAGCGTTCATCTTCTCCAAGTTTCAACCATTTTTCAATAGCAGCTTATGTTGTGAAACCACAAACGCGCGTAAATACTGTACGGTAGTGGGAAGTACAGGTTATTTATCACCTATCACATCAAAGTTAACATGTTAGGACGCTATGAGGTCCAGAAACTAAATGGCAGACGTCCAAAGACCAGACTTCATCGAACACGCTTTGTTCTGCATGCAGAAGTCGCCTGCCACCCGAAAGAGAAAATGCTTAACAGTTTGCTTGACAAATATTTCTATCATCTTATATCTTGACCACTACAATTTTACTTCAAGTTTACTTCCATTTCACAAAGTTTGTGTGGTGCTTATTTTGCAGGCAGACTTAAATGCTCAGTGTTCACGCGTTCGATCCTCTGTATACTTATTTTTAGTAGTTATTTGAAAACTGCAGACCAGTAGATTGTGCCCTTCTCATTCTTTTGGCATTCGTCAAATTTCGAACGTCGGAGAAAGGCTCAGTTGAGTACGATTGCATTGCTGCTCGCGTTACCATTATTTCTGTCAGACCAGCATCACACTCGTTTGACAAGGCAATCGATTAGCAAATACTGCCTTGCATCTGACGTACGGCAACAATAACACCCACACATAAACACCACGCATCTTCGAGCAACTGACATCTTATCAGCACTGGTATCTGTTTACGTCAATGTCAGTTTAACACGATTTGGAAGCTGTTGTCTCCAGGCGGTATCTCGAGATTGCCGCAACAGTCAATTTTGTGAATAGATCGGCTTCATTTTCATTTAGCTTGAATACGTGTGTGCAGTTTGCCAGTTATAAAACAGAAGTCAACCAAAATAGTTGCTCGCATGCGCGTGCGACGTTCATTAAAATGCAAGAGCTTACGTAATTCAATAATCTATATACCGAACTGGATGTGACTGGATCGTCGTTTTAAAATATGTATTGGGTTCAAGGTGCGAAATTCAGGAATGCTAAACAACAACTAACGTCACATAGATAGAAAAGTTCACTCTCAAAATTCATATGTTAGCTTGACATCACAGAGACGAATCAAACATGGTTTCTGGCGTTGACATTCGAACTTACAAAGATGGGATTCCTCCAATATACACATGCTGTTCCCCCAAGTAATCCGGTGTAGGCATTGCCGCAACAAGAGCCTCGTCGTCCAGTTTGATAATCAATGATGGATTTCCAGTCGAACGTCGTATTAACTAAAAAGAATAGTGGGCCAGGAATGTGAATTTCAACTACTGCGTTAAACAAAGGATGAATTCACATTTCGGTTTGTTTTCATTTCAACACAAACATATTTGAGATTTAAATTTTATGTATTTTTGAATTACTATATTTGACACCATGGCTCATTCTCAGTGACCGAAATCAGACAAAATACCCAACCTATTCTCAAACTCTTTCGACCTTTCTCTATCTCCTTCAGTAGTAACCTGGAAACCATTGTATGCTGTTCATCCATCCGACACCATCCATAAACATCAGGGTAGTTGATGTGGACCATGTTGGTTGTAAGCACAAGTGACTGCTCCGAATATAAGTCAATATCTAAATTTGATCGAATTCATTAAATAGCTTTACAACTTGAAGTGCACGATGATACCTCCATAGAACTTCTGTTAGCAACAAAATTCTTGCTGAAAAGCAATCTTAGTAACTTGAGATTAACTGCAGCCGAAAAACATACCTTGCCGTCGCCTGCCTGACGCTTGATTATTCGCTAAACTCTGTAGGAACTACCCATTGCAGTCAGGAGGGTAACAAAGTAGCGAAGAAAATATGATTTGCGTATACGATCACCAAGCCAACCATAATACAGCAACTATGAAAACAGTGACCGGTAGAGTAAGCAAATCGGTTAATGCATAATGTGGCCTACGTCGTTACTAACACAAGACAACCACGCTTCCAAAATATGGGTCAGATGTGCTCTGGGCCAGCAGAGGTTGTATCTGTAAGAACTTCCGCGGTGATGGGTCAGGGATGAGCAACTATATGATAATGATGGCAGTAACGTTCAACATTCTGAGTCTCAGCATTTGGATTCGATTTGTTGGCAACCGGTAGAAAATCTTCTGTCCGTAAGATAGTCTAAACCACAGTGAATTATCTAGCGTGAGGCATATCAAGTGGCAAACTTCTGTTGGAATATGTTTAAAACAGATTGAACATTTATGATTTCGGAATTATTTGTGATCGATCGATAAACTGTTTCACTGGCAACGTTTCAATTCTGACATAGAAGTTTCTTCTAGTCTAAAGAAGCTTCTCTGTCAAAAGTAAGACGTCACCAATAAAACAACTTATTGATTATTCACAAATTGTTCTGGAACAGTGTTAGGTTTGTTTCCTAAACAGCACGAAAGTGATGCATACGAAACGATTAATGGAATGTGCCGAAGACACTTTTAAGACGAGACATCCTGTGGTTGAGTGCACAGAAGGATATAAACAGTTTCTTCTTGAGGTATGAACACTCAGAGACATTGCTTTAAATACCGCAGTTACGCCATGATCCAAGTACGATTTCAACAGAAAACAAGAAGAAGCAAACCATGCTTGACTATTTCCTTTGAAGTGACCTAAAATTGTAGCCAACTGAATGACTATTTAGTTCTGATCTTGTTCCATATTTTGCTTCTCCACCTTGTTTCAAGTACGTCATAATGTTTTTTTATTACCCAAAATATAATGAATTCGAGTTATTGTTATTCAGAACCCCCAGAGACCAGAACAATCTGACGGTAACTAAGAGCACGAGCGTTAGTTCTGCTGTACAGCAGCGTGCACTGATACATTAACCTGTAACAGTCTGGCTATATTACTGGTGCCTGTCTTCACATGTGGTCCTTGGTCACTTTGTACGGTAAGTCCTAGTTACAGCAATCAACAAGTGAGGGGCACTTGCACGGTAGTTCACAGAATCTCTATTCATAAAAACAATCTTACAGTGACTTCGTTTCAAATCCTGAGAAGATAACTAACTTAACAGTGCAGAGAAAACATTGTTATATCGACTTGAGTTTTGAGTTGCTCTTCATTCCAGAAAGAAGTATTACCATCAAATATACGTTTTTAGGATCCCTACAACTAGCACTATCATTTTGGTGAATACAACCTCAGGAACGTGAATACATTTGAACAACTTTGGTGAAATAGTTAACGACTAATAGTAGACTATGTGAAAAACAAACCCATACATTCTCCTTTTGTATACACTTCTGAACAATTCTCAGGAAATCACATTAATAAATAGAAGTTGGAATGCATCCACACGTAACAAATCTTATCTGGCCAAAGGTGGCAGTGGTTAGTACAGTGAAATAAACTATTTTGGCCATCTAAACAACAACAACAACACAGATGTGACCCGAGCAAGCCTTTGAACCTAATCTACCCAGTGCTGCAGCAAATGTCAAGGACAATGTGACAACAAACCTGACATTCTCGATACCTTTGAACGATAACGTATACTGTTTCTGCATAAACAATTCGTGCACGCACTGTAGCTTTCTTCAAGCATGTTATTTATCCAAACGGCAAATGGCAACGTGCTTCACATGGTAGCCGCGCGCATGGACAGTACCGCCTCATTGTGCTAAACTTAATCGATTGCCTTATCATATGAAACGCTTGAAAAAGAAGGTGTAAACATTGGAAGTTATCTCTACCTGTAAAGTATTTTCAGGATGCTCAGCCACGTTGGCAAAACACATTTCCTGTGTGTATGTTAATGAGTAGTATTTTAAACCTTTCCGGGGAAACCTGTTTACACTGGGTTGAATCTTAGATGGTTTTTAGCAAACTTACTGTTGGAAAAGAATCTTGAAGTTGCATAATGTTACTTTCGGATACTAACAGTAGTAGATGTCCTTACCGCGACCAATAGCCGAATATCGTTCCCTTAGTTTGTGATTGCTGAATATTGACCAAGATGTCAGCTAAACTCCTGGTAACAATCGTTTGAAACTGGTGACTTGCTTATTTCGACGCAGTCACTCTGACTATTCTCTCAGTGGTATTCCGTAAGCCTGTGTCAGAGACTCTCCAATCAACTAGGGGTTTGTCTTCATTTATGTCTGTGGGAAAAGTCATTGTTTATTGTTGACCATTTGAGGCTTTTGCTTACAAGTGAAAGTACCCACATACTAATCATTGGAGCATTGTGCAACCTATCGCAGCAAACGAGAACAAGGATGCGCAGCTCTACGTTTATATGCTGATCGTGCACAAATAACACCACTTTCTCAAACTGCTTGAATGCTTTTTGACATATGTAAGATTGACCATTTACATGCAAACAGGAGTTGCTAACGAAATGCTTATGCAGAGAAAGAGTGGATGCAACGGTAGTACTTATCACTGGAGAACGTTTCTTGTTTTGTAAGATTCCGTAGCAAAAACTGAACACAAGTCATCCACTAATGGAAACAGCATCCAATGAAATCACGGTGAGATCAACAACCTTTTCGTCATAGTTTCCCTTCAAGCATTTTATAAACAATTTGCGCATCAGTGGTTTTTATCCCTGTACCGCTTTGCTATATTTTACTTTTGCTGAGGGTGTGTGTAACCAGTGCCTAAAAATTAATCTTTCTTTATACCCAACACGACTGTCGAGCACGCCTGAAATGCACACGTTTTTGATAGCATAAATCCTTGCCGCCGTCTACAGATAAAAACAAACATTCAGTAGTGTGGTACCCGTTTAGGAATAACAACCTACTTGCACGCGATGCCATTTCGAATCAACAATGGCCTCCGTTTGTGCAGACTGAACTTTGTGAGATCCGGTTGGTTCTGTGTAGACCAATTGTAACCTTCCGTTTACGATTTCCAAACCGAACAAGTCAGTAAAACCTTGAGAAAGCAGCAGAAAAGCGCCGAAATTCTGCAAAAAAATAAATCCCAACGTGATTATTCCAATCATCAATATTAACTGTAAACGGTGTGACGGACGAACGGATCTGGTATGATCTAGAGTATAGGCGTTTTTGAACAAATGAATATCTTATTAAGCATTTTAGGAATACAAAAGTTCTTAATGTAAAATTACTGATAATCAATTTGACATATTTTGTAAGAAGTCCAAGAGCGAATAGCCAGGGAAACTTCTGGATACGAACCGGCGAATGAAACAGTGTACAGAGTTGCGGTAAATGTTCTGCCGTTTGAGATACGAAGCCACTTTTTATACCATAGTATGAATTTGGGAAAAGTATAATAATAAGTCTTTGTTTTTATCTTGTTATGTTGGCGATGCAATGTACTTTCGATGAGTTGAGATGTCAGTCTATCACTTCTGGTCTTATGAACGGTAGCAGTTTCCAGCGCAGTCTGTGCTAAATTTATTAAGCCATATCAGTAAAACTAGTTTCGTTCGACTGACACTACCATTTGTCGGTAGGAGAGTAGAGTTTGTGTGAGCTGAAGGAAATTTTATGTTTACTGTAGAACTGACACAGAGTGATTTGATTTCCACGATCGTGTTCGTCGTCGGGGCTGATCGACGTAAAATTTAGCAAAACCTGGTGGATTTGTTAGTCCCCCAAATTAATGACGTAAGTTCATGCTGTCTTTCCGTCTGTTTCATGTTCACTGGCGACGTTGGCTATCAAGCATTTACAAATACTGAGACGTCCACTGGTCCGTAGGTTTCAGAAGTAGAATCTAGTTTATGCCAGTTGGTAGGCGTTTTCTACTATTATATTCGCAAACGTTACAGCAGTCCACCACACCGGTTGCACGTGGTGCTCCGCAAAATGCAACTTACTCAAGTTTGCGAATCAAACCGCAATTATGTACAATATGTGTAGTCATCTCACTCATAGGATTTATATGTCGATAGAAAATCAGGGCAAAAATAGGTTACCTGTTCAACATGGCGGTATTTATAAAGAAGCAGAATCTGTTATACGTTGTTTCATCCGTGACTAATCATTGATTTATTCACTCCTCTTTGATGATTGTGAACTTAACCAAACGGTACTGTGCTTTGAGGCGCCACTCACCCCAACAGTGAATCAAAAGAAGAAAATCACCAAAAGGGATAAAAATGAGTGGAATAAAACCAAGCCGGAACACCAGAAGTGTCATAATTACAAGCACGTCATACTGGATAGAATTTATAAACAAGGATTTGACCAATAACATGGGCCATAACACAGCAAGAAGCAGTTGGAAACCAAACTTGGTCGTTAGTCGAGAACCTTAAATGTAATAACCACATCTTTTAGTTTCCGTTCAATAAAAAGTCGATACCGTGTGAACTCCGCTTCATAGCGTAGACAAATGTACTCCCGGGCATTAGGATACAAGCTTAATCTGAACAACCCCAACCATAACGGCTAACCTGGAAGGTTTCGCAAGAAGCACTTCTGAGGTTTGCGTTAACACTGGGAGTATCGTCAAACGCATCTACAAGAAAAAAGGTCTCACTAACGACAGACTCAATAAATGATTACGTTATACAGTCCAACGCAATTGCTACCCGGTCGTATTTGTGACCCCTTGCACCATACCTCAGTTCCCAACTCCTCTGACTAGAGAGACACTATCAACTCAAACCTAGTTCAATTGTATATGCCCGGTCAAAATCAAGTTCTTGGTAGTTAATGGTACCAAACGAAATGAAGAATTGCGTCATCAGTTACGGCCGCATATTGAAAAGTGGCTAGGATTCTAGATTTCTCAAACTACGAAATGGCTTGTATTGTCAGTACGAAGTTGGTAGTCAACTTCAATGATCACATAAAACTGGAAAACACATCAGCTGAACGTTATCTAAGCCCTTCAAATCAATTATACAACTGAAAGCGGTCGGTTACAACGCTTTTGGAGGATCGTCTCACCAAAAATTCATCTTACGTTATGTGGGTAAACGGAGCTGATAGGCAACGTTATAGTTCAAATACCACTTCCAGTCAACAGAAACTTCCACAGTCACACGTATTTTTAATCCACTCTTTCGGAAACAAAGCGGTGAATGGTCCATTACCAAAGTGTCTGTGTAGTGGTGGCAATTTTAGACTACCATTCTGTTTGCACAAATGAACTGTCATTTGTGTTCAGTGATCTCCTGTGTAAGTGACTTTACTGGTTGCATTATTAGTAAGTAGTCTGAACTGAACAAATCATGTGAACGTATTTTAGTGACTCATCGTGTAAAGTTATTGCTTCCGAAGCAATGTTCTAAAGAACCCTTAGGGTTTCCATTCTATTTAAAGGAATGGTTTCTAAGAATTCACTTAGTCCATTTATGTAAGTGGGGACAAACACTTTTACTAGCACAGTAGCTACGTTGTGGTCAATATCTGTGTATAATAAAAAATCTAACATCGAAAGTGTAACTGATGTAACAACAGATCAAGTTTCAAAGGAGATACACCGAGAATTGATAATCTGTCCAGTTTAGGAACGCACACTAAAGTAGCATCCGAATCCAGCTTCAATTTTGTCGCTGCCCTTCGGTTGACTGTTGACAACAGAAGTTGAAGTGGGCTACTTATACATGGCAAAGAATAAGCTGAGTTTTCCATCCTAGAAGTTAACTGAATCATTGTGATGGTAAATTCACTAGCACTACGTTGAAACTCCTAATCCTGAGCAATTATAAAGATCTGCCAACAACTCTGAATCTTCATTCTGAGGCATTCCAACATATTTCGTCCACAGCGATAAAAAATTCAATCATATCATGCGATTTTTTAATTAATGTACCTCATTACTCATCATTAACGGAAATCAGCTCGCGCTAAGGAAGAATTGCGTTTGAGTTGGTCTGTGCATGACAAATAACAAGCTGAGAGTTTAATCCAATCTGTCATGTGGTCGAGATGAATTAGCATATCGGCCGTGAACCGGAAAATAAGACTGTCACAATCGGCTTGTTAGGGTTTGTTTACAAACCTACATTTATGCGTTCAGTCTGTTGTGCACGTTTCCTATCCGGAGTTCCGACAAAATATGTTACGACAAGTCGGAGGTTGCACTATACTCTAGAAATTCGGGTTTAATCCCACTAGATTACATTCGTGTACTAAGTGAACCCGGGTACAACAAATATAATTTCTTGCCCTCAGCAGAGGTTTAACGTAGATGTCAGAGCAGTGTAATCTTCACCATGAAAATCTTACTAAATGGAAACCTAAACGGCAAAGACTCCGATATATTCTTAAAACTTCAACCAAGTCAGTAATAAACCAAGATCAACATGTTGTGTTGGCTCAGAATGGCCGTCGCGGTCTACCTTCAGCAGTGCAGTACAAACGAGTTTCTCTGTAATTCCTAGTCCAGACTACAACTTGAGTTCCATTTTGCGTCTGAAGTCGGTATTAACGAAGGCGAAAGTTTTTTCTTGCTTATGATCTTTAGCATCTTGAGCGGTATCCCAAGTTTTCAGTTACAACATAAGCTCTAGTTCCACTGTACTTATGAGTAGTTTCCTAGAAAATGTCTTTTACCGATGTTTTATCGTGTTTTATCGTGTGTTTTGTTTGTCGAAGTTAACTGAAAAATGTTAGGCACACTGTGTTTTTCCATCCACTCATGCAAACGGACACATTCATAGTTGGATTGCCAGTTTGTACTGGCTACGGCTACAGTGATTTTCGATGCACACCCTCAAACCAACACTTTGCGATCGGTTTTGGCATCGTCTGGACCTATCATCTGCCTCTTTCAGCCGTAACCAGTGCAAATGAGCAATTCCAGGTGGACTGTGTTCATGTGTATAAGTGCAGTGAAAAACAAGCGGTAACTCAATTACATACGAATTCCGCCGTCACAAGCTTTGTCCACAGAACTGGTGGCCGTGCGGATAAGAGAATCTGCTTGTATCGCGAAGCGCTACTGGTTCAATTTCCTATTTTGATTATCTCCACCTGATCAGTTTAAACAGAGACGAAACCGGTCCTGGAGTGTTAGTTTGAGGATGCACATCAAGAGTAATTATTGACCGAACACAGTTCACTGGTGATCGATTTCTAACCAGTCTATCATTTCATTCACTCATTGCTGCATACTCTTACTGATTTATCAACACCACTTCGATTAAGTTGGTTTATCTGTTAGTTTCAAAAAGGAGCATTGTGACATAATGTTCGTTATTTTATTATTTGTTGTTCCTCAGTCACAAAACTATGCGTTGTCTTTTTTCCCAATTTCACTCACTTTGTTAGCCTTTATCCAAAATTCTAAGGTGAAATCTATCCAGCTGTTTGGAATGTCGATACCAACGTAGGAATCTTGAAGTGCAAATGAAAGCGGGAATTCGAGCAATGGTTGATGAACCCCCTCCGTTGCCGTGATCTCCAGTCGGTCTTTCCAATGCGAATACTCATCCAGGTTGAGCACGTGTTTTGCTACGTGTAAGAAGTCTACGCCGTTAAATAGAAACTTCATTACATGACCAATGAAGACAGAATATCTCATTGACATGGCGGTGAACTGGTTGAAGGCTTTTCTTGGAAACTGTTCGATGGAATTTCGGTCGGAAAGCGTTCCACTTCGACCCAGAATGATACGTTTATGTGACAGAAATCGACCATCCTTTGGAATATCTGAAAAAAAAATAGTGAAACGCACTGGATTTCAGTCAGGTGTTCTGTTGAATTACTAATGTGACTGGAGTATCCATCAACTTCCTAACGTTGAAGATCTCCAATTGATATTTCACGACTATAAGAAAATCTTAGTGGTTCACGGGCTTCTGTTGTTTACTGACTTGGTATGTAAAAACTTTCGGAAGGTCGCCACTTGTAGCTTTAGTCAAAACTTTCTCTATAATAGTTAGTGTAGGTTACAGGTAAACCCTCTGCCATTTGTTCAGGTTACCTTGCCTATATGGTTTTTTGGCGCGGCTGAATCAACCATATTCACCACTCAGCCTAAGTAGTCACACAAGTGAATGCACGTGTGCGTGCGTGTTACGGTCAATGTGGCATTTTAGATGTATATTTTAGATGTCAGGCAGCTCTATACGAAAGCAGGCTCACATTCTCACGTACCGCTCATCTCGGTTGGAGAGCGAATCAGTCAACCCAGCTAAGTAGCGGACATGGTGTACGGACGGAGTAGAAGTGGCTCTTTGAACTATGAAAGTTGCGATGCACACTGTCATGTCGACATGGACAACCCTAGTGGAGTCACTGGAAAATAGAGAAAATATGGGTTACGAAAAACTGGGTGATTTGACGAGACAACTAGTCTGTGATCGACGATGAAATGTGGAGACAACTGATTGTTCACATCATGATTGGAAAAATTTCATCCGGTGTGTGGATAATTTGTTTTGATTCTAACGCGCTTTGTGCAACTGAAACAACTGTTTTGGTCACTTCACTAACACCTACTTGCAGCAAGTGTTTCAAGTGTTTTCATTGTTGCGTAATGCTTGATAGACTCAAGGTTGCAGTGAAGTTTAGTGACCGTCACTCTAAAACAACCAACAAACTCAACCATATGTTGCTTCTCGAGTGCGAAATGTCTGACTACCTATCAAAGGAGCTGACTATTGGAACACATTTGCTATTAAGTTACGGGAATAAGCCACTCATTTGGAGCCCATAGGTGCATTTTCAAATCTTATTCAACATGTCCACTGTCTTTTAACTGACTCAATGTCATGCTTTACCTGGAAGGGACAGACATTTTGCATCCTGTTCCTTCAAACCGTAAGTTAACTTAGTCACTCTAAGTGAACACTGAGTTTAATAATCGGCCGGAAAGCAAGCCGCACGTACGGAAACCGAACAAAACACAGTTTACCCAGTTTACCAACGCGTTTTGTGTTGATTCATGGAAGTTTTATTTTCAAAAAATTATTTAGTTTGTAACTAGAAATTGAAATAAAACTTAACGGGTTTTACCGATCAAATTCAAGAACAGTCAAGTGTGATTTACTGAATTGTATAGCTTGTGTTTGGACGCTTGTGACTACTTTTCACAGACCTGTGATCTCTGATTCCACAGTTCACCAGTATATCTTATTTTATATTTGGTTTGTGTGGTATATAATGGTTGATCACTATGTACGCAACCATATCGGTGAGCTCTGACAAAGGTTGCTAAAACATTATCCGAAACATTCAGTCTGGATAATTTGATGTGGCGTTCTTTTCTGGTATTGCTCGCATTTGAATAAGTTATAGAGATTTTCAGTTTAAAAATTAGTTGTTGCGAATACTAGCTGTTAAGTAATACTTTTAATTTTTGATATTGATTTCAATTTTGCGTTATTCTAAGGTCTGTTTGCCCTCAAATTTCTTTGCTTTCAAGTTTGTGCAACCCATTGTTATCCCAAGGTTCTTAGTTTACAGGTAAAACATACATCTGTAAATATTTTGTAAGCATTTCCATGAGCCATACATTCTGAAAATGTTTATGAAAAATTATTCTGTAGAACTGTGAAAAAATCCACTGTAAACACTGATTGCATTGTCACTCCTGTTACCACAAAATCTAACAATGCATTTTGTATCGCCTGAATGTCATCCGATCACTGACCTATTCATAATTAGACTGGAAATAAAATTATAACTAAGTTTTGCAACGATAGCCAGTATTTTCGAGAGGAATGATGGGTGTCAACGGCCAATCATTTGACGACACGTTGAGGAAACGAACAAACAATACGGAAGGAAACTCTCAATTTCACCATTCGACGATAATCCGATAAAACCTGAAAACCATATTTACCCAGTGAAACCCATTACTCAACAATGAGCCATCTCAGGAAGTTAACAAAATACTCACTAACGTGATGAATCTTGGAACGCCCGGACGTTCTTCCATTTATTTTCCAAATGCAACACTTATTATAATACGTCCTTGAATTTCCTTGATGTTTTATCATAGTGTGGGCCAATATATGCATTTCAAACAAGAAACCCTTCCTCAGGTTTACAGCAGATTTGGTTCCAAATTTCCGAATGCCTTTCGACAATGGCCACTAGTACAAATGGAACGCATCGATTCGTTCAATGAAATTTTTGCGTAAAATTTGTTAGCAATTTCAAAAGCAGTCTCTTAAGTTTCGTTTGAAAGGGGGACGTGAGCGATGACGGGTTACTTTAAAAAGTTTAACAATTGTGCTTCCCTTCACTTCAAGCGGAGCAATTCCAAAATACAAACACTAATCAGCATAAAAGCCGGATTAATAATTTTTTAATACTTGCCGTGGAAATGTAAAACTATGTCGTCATACCAAGCGAATTGTCCACTACTGTTTTTACAAAATTATGTTTATTTCGAAGCGTACCGTAAAGTTGTGAAGACTGATCCACAGTGAAATTGAGAAGTCTTTCACGTCGTTGAATTCTCACTGTATGCCAGGCGTCATCGGCAACAAAAACGAAGCTTTTGTATTTCTAAAAAAGAATAAAATATGTCCGTTAGATAAGGTTGCTGTTTAGAACAAGCTAGTAGTGTGCCTTCTTTTACGTTAAATGGTTTTATGTGATAGAAAGTTATTTGAATACGTATAAAAACGTGTAGCAGACGATCTTTTCATCAACTTCAGTGCAAAAAATACGGACGTCTGAAGGTCATTCATGTCTTGGCAGCTGAAAGTGAAACTGCCGGATGACGAGGCATATTGTTATGTGTATCAGTTAATTTTGTGGAACGGTCTACGAAAATCTTGAAATACTTTGGCCATTTAACTGTATCCGCAAACATTACTCAATGCTGTGGACCGAAAGAATCTACGTCTGCATCTCCCTATATCTAGTTGTGACCGGTCACCTGGTGAAGTTTCCGATTCTATCTTTAAGGTTTAGTAAACTCTGAAGTTCGCTTTGAAGAGGTATATATCGTATTCCAGTAATTTGTTTGGCACTCGCCACTTGTCTGTTTGCATGAAGATTGCGCACATACAATATATATATATATATATGAACATTGGAGCTGCGTTGGTCATCTGTTGACAACGGAACTGCATGCCGATCGTCCACATGAAGTGGTATATTGATTCATCAATCGTGTCAGACTATCTTATTCATATGTGAGCCTGGCTATATTCACTTCACTGGCATTCTGGCACTGTGAATCTGCTTATTTACGTTGTGTCGTTCGTAATTTACATCGTAAGCAACACATAAATACGATTGTTAACTAACTGCATCGATGGTGAATTGCTAAGAACAAACTTTCATGTCACATTGTCGCAGTGGGAACGCGTTTTGTTTATCTGCCATATCAGTCATACAGCACTTGCAAATGGACTCAACGCTCTGACACAATTATATAACCATTATTGAGCAAATGAAATCGCAGAAGTCTGATCAGTCATAGTTTTGGTGGTGAGCCGCGGTACCCGGAAGAGTTGAACGAACTGGTTTGGAGTCTGACAGAATAGATTTATCAGTCTTATCTTGTTTATCTCTTCAATTTTCAAATTTCAACAATTCGCTGCTCTGGATTTCTTGCCCAAGACTGATTAGACAGTTTAGCCGAGTTGGCAGCAATTTTCCAACAATTGAGGTTAACATTAGCATATTAGGAACAAGAGAACTACAGAGAGACAAAAATGAATTCTGTATTACCATACTAATTACACGGCAGCAAACGATAGGTTTTAAGGGATGTTTCGGTTTTTTGAGACTCACTGACACCGCAAAACTGAGCAAATTATTGCAGATTTACTGTACATTCAAGACAAGTCTACAACAAGGATAATTTTAACAACCACGTTGGTTGAACCAAATGATCTATGATCACACTACGTTATGGGTGCCTCCTAAAGCGATGGCAAGTAGGGCTCACGTGGTGGAACAAGCGGCATGCGTAATTTCTCACTCAATTAGCAACTAGGGGTAACATTGCACAATATCCGTTAGCTTTAAATTTATATCCGCTGTAAAACTGGTCACATAAATTTTGAATGGCGATGCTTTACTGTTGTTGACGACAATGTGACTGGTCCCAAACTCCCCAATTCCCATATAACAGTAACTTTGAATATTTTGAACGACGGTGTGACATGAAGGAAAACGAACGCTTTATGCATCTTCGTGAATAGCAAATGACTGTTCCGTGTGTTTCCACAGTTATTTGCACTTCTGTGGCGGAAACAACAATTATAATTTACGATCAATTTTTGGAATGTATTGCACTAATGGGATTACTTAGTGGACCGATGGAATTCGTTCTGTTTGGGTTCGTACTGGTGACCAACGGCATCAGTCGCTTGCTCTTAACAAAATCTGACAACGCATGCCACTTAGTTTTTATCGCGTACAGTCTTAAGTTATTCCAGTACCAAAAACGTTCATCACAGTCTATCTAAAACGGAAGTGGAATTTCAGTATAAAACATCCATTCGAAGGGGCTGGCCAACAAGCCTATGATCAAGCATGGGTGATGTTCAAGCTCTATCGAACAAAATACCATACTACACACCAGTAATTGAAATGTATTGGAATACGTATAATGATGGCCGAGTTAAGTCTGATCAGAGATCCTACTGCTTTTAATCGACAGGGTGGGTGGCTTATGTCTTGTTCAGTGGGGATACTGGTGTAGGTTATATTTGCTTTATGTATACAAGCGCAAACACTCAGCTGTACATACCGTCACCGCCGGGGTCCCACAAGCATCATCGATGAGTTTACGAACGGAAAGCACAGTTTCCTTCAGAACCACGCTAGAATGATTCTTTCTGCGTGCCCACCTGATCACTCCAAAACCGTAAAGAATGCCTCTGTCTGACCTTTCACGAATAGTGTAATGTGATCATTCACTTTTACACTACCACCAGAGAGGTCATCAATTTGAGTTGGCAGAACAGTTACTTTGCATTTGCTTGGACAGGCTGAAAATTACTTGCAAGTCAGCGTGGCTAATAATTGAAATACTGTTATCTAGGTGCATTTACTTTGAGGTATATGGAGCTGTTATCAACAGGGCATCCTCAATAAGGTATGACCAAACATCGAACACAGTTGCAAATAGTTGTGGCTGATGCTCAGTTTATACTTCATCATAGTTTTTCTTGTGATATACAGCACATTTCCCTACCATCCCGATGTTCACTTGGGAAAGAAAGAAAAGAAAATCATCAAAACCAGTCCATCCCTCTTGCCATTGCTAAATCATAGCTCAGGATAAACGCACTTTATCGAACTACATATATTAGTTTCACTATCATCAATCCAATTCGACCGAACGCTCAGCTGCATACCATGTACGTGATATTTCCCTATCCAGCTATAACCCGTAAAACCGTATATTATCCTTAGTTCTCTTCCATCGGCTATCTCTTTATTTGCCAGATGGCGACTGGAATAATAGATTATCTTTGCAACATGAACAAAAAAGCTGACTACCACAAATGTAACACAACTTTTCACCCACGACGTTCTTTTTGAGCTAATTAGCTTTTGTGTTTTTGGGACAAAGACTGTCGTCAGCTCCTGTGAAATCTTCTCTTCACTAACAAGACGTATCATTTCGCGTTAGATTCTTACTGGTAGCATGGACGACAGTATTTAGGTTCTACCTTACAGAGCAGTGGGAACTTGAGCAATTTTTCAAGGAAACACCTCACACAAGAAACCAACGTCAATCTCCTTTGGACTGTACCTACCCGTAAACTTCTAAAGCATGTCTAACTCGTTTATCAGTAAGGATGTATGCAAGAACAACACATAATCCTTTTATACCATCTTATCTACACTGTCCAAGAGAGTCAGCGATTATTAATTTGATGACATAGTAGTTTGCAAGATGACCGGAAACAGCTTTTATGGATAAAATAGTACATATTAAGTAAGGTAATTGGCAGATGCAAATGACACCATCCAGGCAAGCTAAACACCATAATAAAGGAGACAGAATAAATAATCACACTACTCGGAGAGTGTGTCCACAAGAAGTATAATAAAATACGGCGGTTTAAAGCGTCCCATTAAATCACTTGTTGCCTTGCTTAGAACTTGATCTACACCTTGGACGCTAACCCAATAAAGGGCTTGTTTGTAGGCTTACTGTTAGTGCAAAACATATGAAGGATGAGCAAAATTTAAAATTCTCCTGAGCAAAGAAAAGCGTAGGAACAAACGGATTAGAAGAATGAATTGTTCTGTAAAAATTACCCGCTATAACGGCATTCGTATTCTCTGGGAAGGAGCTACATTTTAGTGAATCATCAATGAGTCTCGAGGTGTCCAATTCACAAACGATGTGATTAAACCATAAAATAAATATATCCCACACATGTTATAAAAGGATTTGTGTCCACACAATTGTTCAAACCTTAGTGTAAAATATTGGAGCATTCGTCAACCATTCGCCTAAAGCATGTATGGACTGAACAGTAGAATGATCTTCGTGTACTTACTGCCTGCCTGCTGGAGACACTAAATGATTGCATTTGCAGGACTGTGCATGTAAACACTACCAGCATGGCACTGGGGTGGAAAGGTGAACATACAATAAGCTGCTATAGTTGGCATTACAAAGAAAGGTTTCAGAACCGGTTTACCTTACTGTCTTCCCCGAAGTCGTAGATTACTAGCAAGTGACCCGAATCGATCCGGACTTCCAAGCAGTCAGTGGCAGCCGCGGAGGGACTGTTCGTAGTGAAAAGCAATCCATTTGGCTGTCTTGTACGGAATCGCATGATGAGGTCCTCAACCAAAGACTGCACAGGAAACGGGCCGAATTGCACATCGACCCATTGATGGCCATTAAAACTGAAAACCAGAGGATCTGTAAAGCAAAAAGCAAGAGTTATGCTGGAGTAATCGTTATTCAGGTTCTTAGTTTTAGTGGCAAGCGAACTATTGTGCATGCTGTACTTCTTCAATGGAGATAAGTTAAAAATACGGAGTTTGCTTTGTTAAATATCACAACGTATAACCACAAGGACCACTCCTGATGTAATACGGTGATGAGGCTTCACATTGCACACTGATTGTAGGATCAGTTGGAATAATGACGAGTTATGCATCCGACCACTCATAAGTTCTAAACCGGATTTTGGTGACGTTTACTTCCGTACGTCTCCCGGTTCGGGGTGTTTGCATGACAAACGTGTACAACACACTAGAACCAAAGATCAGTGAATGCACATTCCCAGATTGATCTATGTCTACCAAAAACCAGTCCCACATCCTCACCAAGTAATTTCATCAGTCAGTCAGATGCGTTGATGCAACAGTTTCTGTGGACGACGTTACACAGAGGAGGCCTCAGTTTTAATAAGCCATCCAACCTACACTGTACAGATCCAGTGTGTAAAGATAGCCCATGCAAAAGTAACTTAGGGTTTACTAAAGAATATGACTAGCATAGACTTTCCGTCCCTGGACACATCATTGTATATTCAATAAACCTTCAACATAATTGGGACAGTGACAGTAACAAACATTAGAACGAATGAGGCAAAGAAGCTTAATGTCAATCCGGAGTCTTAGGTTGGAGTTGTTAACTTTCAATGTTCACGACTACTCATCGTAAAATTACAAATGTTGATTGAATTATTCGATAATTTTAAATGACGAAACTAGGCAATTGGAGATTAGTTTTGGACGAAGATTAAGTAATGGAAGACTATGTATCAAACACCAGAAACACATCACAACACTACGTATAATATAACTCAGAGCAATAATGCATAACCCATTCCCGTTCCACGGAGATGTTTTCCACCATAATTTTGTACTGAACAGCATTTTGTGCTCCAAATTTATTGTCATAGAGCTATACTGTGTACAAACAGAGACAAGGGTTTGTGTTGTCGACAGTCGTTCGTTATTGGTTCTTAGTTTGTTACCCATTATCAAATTAACATACCTGGTGGCCGTAATGACTTTAATTCGATTATTGAAATCAGCTTAGTGATGATTGATTGGTTTGAGATATCTGGCCAAGAATCAGATGACGCGCAATTATTTCTCCGATAGAGGCAGGGTGAATTATATAGATGGACCCAAAAAATCACAATGAATTATTTTATCTTAGCTGTACAGACTGATAATTAATGGCACAGTCGAACTGCTCGTTTAGCGCTTGAAATTTTAGTCCCAAACGCCAAGGACTTGCTGTTTCATTGTCCAGCATGCCAAGGTATTATCACGAGGAATATGTGGATCGATTAAACACTAGTAAAAACAGAGTCCACGCTTATTTTTAATTGTGGACCTTTTCGTCAGTTGCATACTGTTTTAGCACGATTCCTCCGCTTCATTGCGCATGGTTGAACATCTTTCTGTTAATTACTCTATACGCAGCATTCCTACGCTTCTAAATTTGATAAGTTCACGTCAGTCACTTATTGGCCAACAGTGTGGAATATTTTCCCTGTGGCTCACCGTTTGAAATTGTCTGTTTTTCCGTGTTTGCGTTTCTTGCGTACAAGTAAGCTTACAATTTCAGACGTGTACTCTCACAGCCGGAAAAGTTTCGTTGGTTTGCTCTCAACTTAGATCACTCCGAACGAAATTGTCATGGACAATCGATGATTTGAACGAATCAGTACTTCACAACAGGAGGCTCTAAGTCTAAAGCCTGACATTTCCAGTTCTTTATTAAGTATAATGGACTAAGTTCGTCGTTGTACCTGGGGCTGTTCAAACTTTTTAAATTGGACATCTTGCGAATGTCAAAACTGATGCTGCTAACCTTTTCACAACATACCTGCCATTGACAGATAGGCTAAGTCGGGTGCCTAAAAGTGGGTACGGATCAGGGCTACTATCATTTCACCCGATGTGCACGCGGTTTGTACACACACTGACATATCGTAAATGCATTTTCTTAGTGAAAACGAAAGTTTGAAACGGATTTGCACGAATATCTTTCAACTGTCAGTTTGGTTGTTTGTAGGTATGCATGTGTGTGCGTAGCTGCGTAGTTTATCAATAGTACATTAATGAAAACTCAGTAGACATGCATGTCTGATTGTCTCACCATCGCCGCACACATCTCCCATAAAATTTGTGTTTGCGCAATCGCAGATATGCCTGTTCCAACCTGGCGAGCACAGTCCGCCATTCTTGCAACCTTGATTCTCGCACCAATCGAACCCTGTGGATGATGGAAAGCAGTTTCGATGTAACCGTCCTTCGGCCCAGCACGCACGCATTTCCAGATCTAAATCCCATGGTTGATTGTTCACTGTAAAATCCCCAAGACATCCGATGTAATCATGGTTTAGGCGCACGGACCATACCTCCGGAGAAATGGCCCAGCTTATTTGACGCATTGAGTCGGGAATCCCACCAAGGTAAAATAGGCCGTTCAAATTCAAATATTTATACCTGGAAGAAGAACACAAGAGTGAATGATACTTCTTGCAGCCGGTATTCCGGGTTAGCAACATCCTACGATAAGCATTGATGAACTGCACAATCGGTCGACCTAAGGTTATAGAGTATACAACGGCGATATGCTCTCATTACCGTTCGTCTGTAGTGCATATCCTCACCACTGCCGGGACTAGAACTCTGGCCACGTTTTCAGGAGGCAACCTTGTTGACTGCTGTGCCACTGATCTCACATTAGGCACGACCGAATTATCATATATGAGCGCTCAACTGCTTTCGTTTGTGAGTGGTCATCGATTGGAATTAACAGGACAGTTATTATGTCTCCTATCGAGGCGATCGTATAATCTAAGCATTACACAAACGTCGGTGAACGGACAACCGTATGCTAGCAGCGATGCTATCTTGTTGGACAGACACAGTACAGTTGTAACCGTTATCTAATTCATCAAACGTATCACGTTACCAAACTTGCTATACTAGTCGTGTACGAGTCAATCTTATGCGGCTGCGCATACACCACGGGTAAACCGTTCCGGTATATCACGCAGGGAGTTGGATGATAACGGTTTTTGTCGATTGTTAGTAAAATGTCAGGTGTAATTGAATTAGTCGGTTGGTTCGGTTTCATGCATATTGCTGCAGTTCTATTTATTCCAGGATTTTCTTTTCCAGTTTTTTTCGTTTAACTCTAGTCAAAACCAGTAGATACAGTGCTGTCTTTATAGAAGGACTAGCAAAACCCGCTTAACGTCTGTACAAGATAAGTGTGTAAACGTTGCTCATTTGCCGGTAACTGGTCGAGTATATCAGTCATGAAATCGCAAACAGGCCAAATGAAATATTGTTGTCAGTTAGCAGAAAAGCCAAACGTTAGCGCACACAAGTTGGCAAAGAACCGAACAAACTTACAGTGACAGATAACGGTGTTCTGAAACAGGTAGATTCCGGGTAATTGAAACAGGAAGCAGGAATAACATGATATGACTCCAAATTTGCAGTAACACACTAGACCGAAAACTCTAAATATAATGTTCTATCTTGCCGACCTGGGGTGAAATTCACATATTGAATGTCAAAATGAACAACTACGTAAACACAACATTCACTGATCATGTGCAAACAATGGGTGAAAATCATCCCCCGTGGCACTATTCGTCGCAAAAAGTGTTGACCGCTTTGACTCGAAAAATTTCATAGTTTTGAAATCCTTCCACCAAGTTTGTCTGGTAGATAGCTAGTAGACGGAAGCCAGGCGATTGATGTTTGGTATACACTCAGCTCTGATCGGATAACCTGGCCACCTATGGGGCTATAACTCGCAATTAACGGATGCAGTCACTTTACGAGACCAAACTGATCTGACAACTGGACGACGTAATATGGGTGGTAAACACGCATTCGATACGAATGTAACACGGTTTCTCTCAGACAACGAACAATGCAGGTAGACCATAGTTCGTGTGTGTGTGTGTACCGTCACTTCACATGAGCAAACTGCACAATCAGCGCTGATTACAGCGGTGGCCATGGTGATCCAGGGATGAAAGATGGTAATCACCGTCTCACAGCAGTAAACGGGATAATCATAATCAGAAAACGTCGAAATGTGGAAGCAAAACGTATAAGGTAGTAACGAACAAATTGACGAAGAGTCCATAGTGTCGTGGGATCTAGCTTTTCATCTACCCTTGTTGGAGTCAGCCCACTTTGGTTAGTTCAGTACATATTGCAAGTCAGTTTTGTGTGCATCAGTTAGATTGGAATAACATTTTGTTCTACAATCGCAGCACATTTTGCAGAGGGCGAAAATGACCATGCAAATTACTGTAAATTGGCTGGTAACTAAATTTTAGTAATATAATGTATCCATGTTTACACTATTATGCGGATTGCTTATTAACATCCAACATACTCTGTATGTCTAAATCAGTCTAACTTCAACAGATTCAGCCAATCCGTTCTGTTGAAATTCCAAAAGATCAAACCGTGGCAAACCTCACGTGACCTATTTCATTTGTTAGTATATGGAAGGTCATTCGAGATGGCTAAAAAGTCGGATATTAAAACCTGTTTTTGACGTTGTGTTCCTCTCACCTCAGTTGTTAAAATGTTATCTACAATTACAAGCGTTTAAAAGTATTGAAACTCTCTGTCCAGGTATACTTTTGGCTTTGAATGACTTTCAACCAGCATCGGATTTGATACGTGTTCAATGTTTCCGTTGTTTGTGAAGCAAATCACAAACAGTCTTGTTAATGTGGCTGGTAATGCTGCAAATCCATGTGTATGATGACTTCAACTGAATAATTGCTCTTCTATTCTACACTGTATTATTATGCGTATAATATAGATTCTGCGATAGTTAACGTTTAGGCCGGTACAATTAGATAAGGAGTTAGTAGGGTTATATCGAGATATCGATCAGACTTATTACAGAGAAACTAGGTCACTGGTCAGTCAATTGGCGATGGCTTGATTGGTCGGTTACGTCACGCTTGTCCATTGGTTTGACCGCGCAGGTTGACCATCGATCCGGTGGATTTGTGGCCATGGTAGGTGCAGCGCTTGAACAAACCTGCCTTGGTGACACGACCGGTCAACAGTGTTATCCTCGCTCATCTGGCTGAAAGCGGACACCAGGTGAACACTGATCAAGCCGTCAAAGTGGTGTATCGCGTGCCGGGCAACCCATCAAAAGCGGTCCGAATCAAAACACGATGTACTGCCGAGGCCATTGGAATCAGGCTGCTTGACCCGGTATTATGTTATCAAAAACGGTTTGTTCAAGCGCTGCACCTACCATGGCCACAAATCCACCGGATCGATGGTCAACCTGCGCGGTCAAATCAATGGACAAGCGTGACGTAACCGACCAATCAAGCCATCGCCAATTGACTGACCAGTGACCTAGTTTCTCTGTAATAAGTCTGATCGATATCTCGATATAACCCTATTAACTCCTTATCTAATTGTACCGGCCTCAAGATGAATTATTGAAAACATATGTTCGCCTGTATGTCTTTTTTTCTCATTATCGTAATGTGTATATTTGAAACGATGAGTTATCTTTTGGCATTTAACATTAAACTTGGCGGACACAGTATGCAATGTTTATCCGCAGTAATTTTAGGGTTAAGTCTCAACGTTTGTCAACAGCGAGTTGAAACAAAGCTAAGCCACTCTTATTGTTTGTATACGCTTCTGCCTTGTTTATGAACTATGCGCGATTCTTGGAATATAAAACTGTTTTTTATTGTTGTCCAGTTAGAAAATGTTAATTAGATTTCAAACATGTTTAGTCTCCTCATCCAAAATCCTGGCTGAAAGTCTCCGGATGCGAAAATCCAATCCCCAAAAGATTGGCTTTTACGGGTGACTTAAGAAATAGTTATGATCAAAAACAAATCGGACCCGATTTGCAGAATAGTGAGCCACATGTGTGCAGAAAACATCATACCACACCAAGTCACTGCTATGTATTTTGTAATTATGAGTACCGTTTCAGACGAAATAGTGAGTTACTACCCAGGGCTTTTCTCGAACGTTGTGGCCTCGTAATGCTTGTGTTACTGAAGGCGGCGTTAAAATGAGAGAGACTTACGTTGACCAACATAATGTGCATTGAATCTAGGTAAACTATTGTGTAGTCGGACATCAGCAAAGTTTGCTGTCATTTGATACATGGGAACACTAGTGTAAAAAGTCGCGTTTATATCAACCTTGCGACGTTGGCATTCGGTGAGAAAGCTTTATACAAATTCAATTTTTATACTGAATTGTGGTACACTTGATATATTAAGGAGTTTGTGTAATTGTATTGGCAATGTCCAATATTTGAATGCTGAATAGTTCGGTGTAATTTCAGCTCAAATCGTAAAAAAATAGTTACGAGCGTCATTCTCTCTTCTTCTCATAGCTCATACAATAATTTGCAGTTGTGATTTTACGAAAGCTATAAAACACTGATGACTACTCTCACTTCAAATATTGGTTAATGCACTTTTAAAAATCTAACTTTTTAAACGTGATTGGGACCAGAATGCAAACCATGTTTATGTGGCGGACACGTGAGTTTTCGAAATAGATCGGGAGTACGTTAACGAAAAAGCTTAATAGTTGCTTTCGTGGGGTAACTGTCACATTGAAAGCCAGCCTGCGTCGATAAACTCGAATCACTTATTTGTACCACAGAAAGCAGGTCATATATCTAATTTCTGTGTAGGTCTACTTGCATAATTTATCTTTGTTAAAACGCACGGAGCTTGACATATTTATATAGAAGTAGAACACTATTGTGAAGTTAATTTCGTGTCTCAATTAGGGAACTAGTGTTTTTCGGTCAAAATTTCATCGCTGAAAACCAGCTGTCAAAAGAAAACTTTTTGATTATTGGAGAATGGCTAATTTTGTGGATTATTGATCTAGACTATGTCGCTGACTAGTAAGCATTTCTTTTGTGAGTTGTGATAGCTTTTCATTTAGTACAATGTCCATTCACCTTCTTGGCTTCGTGACTTTGTTTTGCTGTCGTCTAGTTCTTTTTGGTTTATCACAAATCTCTCGTGGTTGTGCGAACGGTTGTAGGCATCGGTAATTGAAATAGGTAAAATGGGTTTATCATTCCATCAGAGCTTATGGGTGACTGATTGGCAGTCTGCAGCTAATACTTGGGGAAATAGTTTACGCGCAAGCAGCTAAGGAGATTCACCATTCACGCTCAGAAGCTGTTCTATTTCAATGGTTTTTGATAACCGGGAGATTTTTAACGGTGAACGCCTGTACGAATTTGGAGCTCTTGTAAACAGTGATACGCACGGTAGCTAGGGTTAACGGCTCGGTGATCAGATATTCGACAGGCTAGGCAACCCAAAGATCAAACTTGTACGCCGAATTCCATGTGCTTTTGTCGAGCCAACTTGTTTGATATTGAAAAGTTGTTGCTGGAATGCCATATTTGTGACCAACCAACCAATCGATTTGTACAAGAAAAGGTCTTGTCCATACAAAATTATAAGTGACAATTAATATCTCTTGTCGAGCTGAATCTACTGCAATTGAGATGTGAATTTTCAACCCAGCTTTTAAAGGCAGATTTAATCGGAAGTTTTGTGTTTGTTTCTATTGGATACACTTCCTGTTCACTTGAAATTCTTGATTATCAGTTTGATGGTCAATTTTCTAATGTTTGCTTACTAACGCCGCGGGCTTTTGATTTTCATTACAAAGTATGTTCTGTAACCCAACTTTAAGCACTTGAGCAAATTTTTTGAATTGTATTTTTCTCTTACAAAAACATGTTATAACAAACCCGGTCATATTAACTACCTAACATCTATCCGATAAAGTATTCTATTTGCACTCATCGATAGAATAATGTGGGTTGTTATTGAAGAAAGGTTCGCATACTACAGGCTGCGTGTGTTTTCAACATTCGTCAAGTTCTTGAACTTTTGAAGCACCAGCTTTCTCTGGGAAAACTCCTTTATTTTAGGAGAAATATGTGCTCACTGCAGCATCACTCACAATTGCTCACAGCTTTCGCGTTCACGTTCAGTTCTCAAAGTAAACCTTGGCAACAAGAGCGCTAGGTTGTAATCGACCAAGTTCTGATGAGTCAACCACGACGACTATTGTGCTACTGACCTTATGTCAAACATAAATAAACTGTCATTTGAAAGCACAGCCGCATTATTCTCTAAGTAGTATTCAAGGCGCTACACCTCTTTAGTGGAAGATACGGTAACTGCCTAATTGACTACAGTCAGTAATCATATGAGTGTGACTTCCATTCAGTTTGGAAATCTTAGAACTAATCAGAATGAATGGGGTGTGTTTTAATCTACTGTAAGTGTTAAGGGAGTTGACTGATATCAGAGTAATGGGAAAGTATAAGTGATTGTGAAATCTTTGGTGAATTGTGAGTGACCTTGTAAATAGGTATGCTAGTGTGTATGTTTTTTCAAACAGTAGTGTCGGTGATTGTTAACTAAACGAGAATGATGTACTTTACCACTTACATTGCAAGCGGTTGGTTGAAAGCGGTCGATAGAACTTGATAATCAGCATTAACATGCAACAGTTGTTTTCACCTGAAACCGTTGACTGAGGCCTCAGAACGTGGAGTAATGCTTGTCATCAATCAAAAGACAACAACAGAAAAAATGCTAAAATAATTGTCCTATGATAGATCCTTTTTGAACGCCAAGGTTACCGGTTGCATATCTTCACACATTTTGTGTTGATTTTGGAAGTGCAAACATCTTTTCCTACGTTAATTCTCGCAAACCGTTTGCGTTTCCATCGGTTTGGTGATCAAAATACATCGGGCAAACATTTGGTACGTCATTTTAGGCGTAATCAACTCTAACCACGGTCTGAGAACATGAAAATGACATTTGTGAATCAGGCAAGTTGACTCTAACGGAAGTTCATTACATCAAGTGAGTGATTTCTGGACTATCTGTGTTCACCAACTCAACTGAAAACGTGGATAAACAATAGTAAGTATTTCTGACTTCACTAACACCTACGTCCTTAGGGGACCATATGCGACAAGTGAGTCCATAATCCTAAGCGAAGTGTTTTAAACAGTTGACAACCTTATGATTGAGAAACTCAATGAATATGTACAATAGATGAACAATACAAAGGACATAGGTTATGTTGTGCAAAAGTTTTAACATATTGAATGTCGTTTCGATCTACTAAGAATATACCACTTCACAGCTACATAATATTTGCCTAATGCGTTTGTCGAGAAGACTGTCAAAACCAATACAGACACAATATAACAAATGGTGGAACACAGGAGTTCATAGAACTACTAAGTGAATGTTGTGTAGTACGGGGAAGAAGTTAAGAGAACGGAACTGACCATCTTGAATTTGAAATTGTATAATACTGCTACATATGGAAGTGAAAGCTCGTAGTATGAGAGGATAATCTGTCTAGTTGGATAAATAGTGATTTAGTGTGTCATTCATGAATCTTACTGTGTCAATGTGGTGACGTTTAGCAGCTTAGCATATATTTTTTTGATTAGATAATTTATTTGGTTATGAAACTTGCAATTGATAAGTTGAGTGTACCAGGTACAATGTTAAAACCAGTTTAGCGCTTATCTCTGATAGCATCAACATAACATCAGCAAACATTGCCGACATTCCGTATAGCTTACGTTTTCTCATCAGCTGTATGGGAAATGTAGTTTTCCCCATCCACTGTGATATACAAGCTTCCCTCCTGAAATTTGACTTTCACAAGATGTATTTTACCGTCTGCGAGTACGTATGACTTCAACTGATTTCCTTGCACATGTGCATCTGTACCGAGCTGCACTGTGCCTGACCCAGTGTTTATGATGCTGACCAAACAACCATCTCTTAATTCCAACGCCATTATGTCAAATCCCGATTTTCCTGCACCGGGAATTGACAGCGTGTGCATCGGGCCGTTCAGATGATCATACAGATCGAATTCATTCACAGAGGAACCGTATAGCAGCAACCCGTTGGGTTCAGTTGTGCGAATTTTGAATGATAATTCTGCCAAAGCGACTATCCGCCACCCGGTTGTTCGTAGATAACCCCCGACTTTCGCAAATGTGATGAAATTTGATGACGAAGTGATAAGTTGAGCTGAGTGGAAATGCGTTCTAGGTCTCAGTAAGCCAGCGTCACATTCCTTCCTCATACCTTCTTTTGAGAGTGTAATACCAATGTTGTGTACAGTTTGTAAGCCCAGTAAATGAATGTTCACTCCTCCGGATTTGCAAATCATCTGCAAAGAGGTGGTCGGGAAAAAGAAAAGAACGGAGATCGTGTTATTTCGGTAACTGTTCCGTATCGCCTTAATGTTTCTGCAATGAAGAAGTAGTACTCACAGATTACTAAACAACTTTAGCAGATCATTTTGAAGACAATATTTCAAAGGTCACCGTTTTGAGTTGGTTGTCCAAAGACCAGTAAAATTCACTGTGAGTTTCACCGTCCGCCATATTACTGTGATTTACTGTCTATGTTTTGTCTATTCGGTTATGCGCACATGCATAAACTGTCGGAAACGCTAGTTGGTTTGTCGTCCACGAGTAGGTAAAAATAACCTGGATTACCTGTGTTACCATTCACAAAAACATTAAGATGAATGGTTTTACAACCTCTCAACTTCACGTTCACCAGCGTCATTATTATGTAACTACTTTTAATAAATTGTTTACCAGCACAGTTGTTTGGACGAGCAAATTGGTATACAACAGAATTGTGTATGTTCATTATAATCTGTGACAAGCGAACGACAGTTTTATTTAGAAATGTGTTAAGAGCTACATATTTTCAGTTTTGTTCCTTTGATTTAATGGCACTTCCTACCTGAATCGTGTCGGTACTGATAAAACTTGGATGCAAGACTAAATGTAAGACCATTTCATGTTTAACGTTATTTACGCGTGTTGGTCGAGTTCAGGATATATACTCTTCAGCCAGCCGCTTCATAAAAAAAGTACTAGACTCAAATTTTGCTGTTGTTGGAATCCATCAGTAGCAAGTGTCCTTGTCGCGGGGTTCAAACGCCGGGTGTGTTTACAAAAGTGACACTGTTGATTAACGGTTTATTGGCCTCATGTTTGGTGTAGCCGACTTATTATGCCTGAATGTGAAAACACATCCACTTGACTATCAGATCGGCCCGAGATTTCCGATAGACGACACAATCACTGCACGATAATTTTGACCCCGATTAGGGATTTCGAAAAAGGTCCGAACCTCTAAATCTGGTGGGAAGTATTAATGATCACTGACAGCTAGTTTCAGATGCAGATAATTTGCGGTTGAGTACTATATATATTTTGCTGCACTCTACTCACTTGTGTAGATATATTCAGCTTTTCTTACAAAACGTCCATAAATTACAGTTTTTGTCTCATGAGAATCTGCAGACAGCTCACCCGTACAACCTGTGGCAATGTTACCAGTCTACTTATGTTTTATAGTGATGGTTATCTTCACTCCGAAGGCCACGCACCCATTTTGAGTGAAAGTGTTTCCACCAAATGAATCCCCTTATATCAAAAACGAAGCTAAGTAGTCTGAATTTTTGGAAACCCATTGACGGGACTGGAAAGGGAATCCGATTTACAAATTGGAAGAGGTAGCTGTACTATTGTGGCCCCACATCCACGCAACTTCTAAACCACATCATTATCAGAAAACCAATCAAGTGCTATAAGGGTAGGTCATCAGGAGAGGCACTCGTAAACACATTCTGGGTCTCCTCTGATAAATCGACAGTGCGGAACGAACACAATCTGTCGGTTGTCCAAACGAAGCTATACCTATTTTCGGTAAGTTAGGATGCAAGAGGCTGGATTTGTGAAGTTAATCAGTCGAGCCCGAGTCCACGGAAAATCACCAAGTGACGTGGGACATTAAACTGTGATATTCATATTCTCCCGAAAGGTCGAATTCCAGGGAAGATAAGCCGTTAAAATGGACAACAGTTTTTGCCTGCTAGAGAGAAAGGAGTGGTTTGCTGGCTGGCAGCAAACACAACGAATTTTCTGCCATTATGCACGCTTACTCTTGAAGGTTTGACCGGAGCCATTCGGAGGGCATCGCAACACCAACTGATGTGCCGGAATTTCGGAAAGTTTCGTTTTAAATTGAACATTATTCGACTTTGATCGCGGCCTCGGATTAACTTTCCAGCCAGCCTCTTCCAAAATGACTTAAGTTGGATTTTTTTGATAATTAACAGATTTAGAGAGGCATAAATCTCCTGGGTCTTAATTCCAGTTAAATTCCTTACGAAAATCTATCACTCTTTACCTAGAAGAAGAGTAATCTGGGTGCTTCCGATGCTTGCTGGTGTCTGGTACATTCTTCAAAACAACATGGTGTTTCTCAATGACAAGCGATGGTTTACGGTGCATTTTCACTTTAGAATATATGTGACCTGCCTGCATTAAGTGGCAAACAGGGATCAGAATGTTATTTGAGGACAGCAGAGATGCTAGATTGCCATTTAGTTTGTCAGAGGTGACACGAGGAGTCATCTACTAGCAATAAGTTTATGTGACAGACATGGTACAACTGTGACCAATAATTCCCAAAGTTCACTTATCGAAGTGGTCTGCTTGTGCTTTCGATCTAAAACTCACTATACAGAATAATGTCAATATTTAATGTATCCTGTTTGGATTGAAAGCTGCTGTTGGGAGAGACGGTGGTATACTGCTCCCGAAGACGTTTGATTTATTCTGTATAAACATATTGAAGCGCCCTATGGAGGTTCTGTAAAAGAGATGGAAACATTCTTTTCCGTCAGATGATTTTGAACGAACTGCTTTCATTTTGGGATTACAGCTTTGACAGTCACTATGGTAGTCCCCATAATAAACTTTCGAAAGGAAAAATAACATATTCTGTTTTTATGGAATTCAAAGCTGGGTTTTTGTATCGTTGTACTGGCTACAAAAATAAGTAAAGTTGAAAACGCACAAATGTTCGCAAAACTAAATGCTGTCTTGCATTTTGTGACGAGGTGTAAACAATACCGAGTATTCAGGAATGACTGCGGAAAATGTCTACCGCACACTGCACCGTTTAATTAGGGAGTGCATAAGCAATTGACTGCCCGATGGCGTTCAAACTTAAGCCGCACAAGTACCTGATCGATGACTGGATCGTTGTTTGTGATCGAAGGTGAATAGAATGACATGCGTTGCACTGGTAACTAATGGATACATATCTTAGACATCAATCCCACATTTTGCCTCAAAATACATTGGTGAGTGACCTTTAGCCAACAA
>JTDE01000069.1:92740-131468 GCA_014338405.1 Paragonimus skrjabini miyazakii
CTGGTAACTAATGGATACATATCTTAGACATCAATCCCACATTTTGCCTCAAAATACATTGGTGAGTGACCTTTAGCCAACAAGAAATAATAGAACTGAGGCCACTTCTTGGTAGAAATCATCAATGATGCACACTGATGCGGCAACCCAATCAGGAATTCCGATCCACTTACTTAATAGTTGGCCGTATTGACAAGTGTTCTGTTTGCCAGTTCTGAACGCTCAGCTACATTTATCTATGATTAACACTTTCACTGTCTAATCGCCTCACCGGGGTACGGACCCCGATCGTCATATGGATGTGCACTACTGGTGTATTAAGGGCGAATATCCAGTATAATGCTGATTTTCTCAAAAGGTCTGCTAAAGACCCTACCTGACATAAAATGTGAGGTGTTTGAATTACTGTTAGCACCTTTGCATATATGGCGCTAATCTTACTGAATAACGTTGTGAATCATTCAAAGTGGTTTAATGCACAAAATCACAGCTGAAGACCCCAACTGGTCTCGTTGGTTTTTGAACTCGACTGAAATCACTGTATAGTACAGAATTAATATTTACAATACGAAAGGCTAATTGATATGCATTGACCATGTTCACTTGAACGTAGAAGGTCGGAGAAACAACTATGAAAATCTATCAGTAATCTGATTTACCTGATGCTCTTGTGGCGTATTGTCCATCACACACATTTTCCTTCTTGAGCGATTGAAGTATGTTATATTGTTTCGAGGGTTTGTTGAAATTACCTTTGCACTAATATTTTAATTGGACTTCATTGAGAGTTCTGGTAGTGAGTGTTTTCGGATAATCAGGTAATCATATTTCTATGGGACGAGAATGAATTGTTTCGCGGTGTAAAGTTATGACATCTCCGCAACCCTCGTATTGGTAATCATGGGTGACGAAATAAGTAATCAACGTAATTTCGTGTCATAAAGTTGATGAGACTTTGCAGTATGAAAGTTGAGATATACTGCAGTGAACGGACTTAATACTACACAACACAACTTTTCAACCACTGGGGCAGCTGTGGGTTTGTTCAAACTGGTTCACGGTGACAAGTTGATCAAACTTCGAAGGTGAAAAGTACTGTTTTATAATGCCTCTGTGGAATCTTTTCACCTTATATGTGAAAAGGTCAGCCCTGTTTAGCGCATACTATAGAACTGTTGACATATGGCTATATATTTCCAAAGACTTAGTTTTCTGACCTCTCTTGTAAAGTTCACATATGAGAAACGGTGGTTAAGATAACTCATTGTTTTTGAGCAAACGCATATCATAAATTGTTCAACTATATTGGAAATTTTAAGCGACTCATGCCCACTGTGATTTGGAAGGTATCTTACCTGCCTGAAACAACCACGGAATTGTTGACGTGGCACATTCAAACTTGTGCCCAAGTTTAAGGTTGATAATACTGGAGGCTTCCTGCCAACGTATATTTCTTCAATTGTTAGTTGGGTAGCGTAGTACGGTAGAGATTGTGTAATTGGCATCTGCTCATCAAGGCTGATCAACATCTAATGTAATAAAAATGAAATTGAAGATGATATTTAATTTATTGGGTAGACATCGGTCCGTCTGGTTTTTATGTGCATTTTAAATTTGATAGACTATCTTTTCCTATTACGGAATGACACGCAAAGCATTCAAATTCAAACAGTTTGTGTTCTCTGTGAACACATAAAATAATACTGTTAAATTTGGCGGGCAAGGTCGATAGCGCCAATTTTATGGTGGTCACACTAAAAAAGTACAACTTTTCCCAGTCCATATTTTCACAGTGATTGTCGAGCTTTGTTGCAATTTGTAGTGACCAGCCGCTGCATATCTTCAAGCAGTAAGCGCAAAACAGCAGAAACTCGGCTAGACTTGAATAGCCCTCATCTATCATTTACATGATGTTCATTCTTTAGGTGATCAGGTCTGTTCAACATTTGGAAAACTACAGTTTCCTTCGCAAACATTAAGCCGAATAGCCTAGCATGATGTCCACATTTAGGCCATTACTAGTGTATATTTTCTAACTAAACTGCAACGTCAACAGCTAGGTTAGTCTGTTCTAGCTGTGTATTTCCGTTGACGGAATAATGCTTGTATTTTTATCTCATTTGGAACAAATCAGAACACAATTTGCCCGTCACGCATTTGTTCGCTCGGGCGCTTTCTACCACGACTTTCATCTTTGAAACGGAAGTTACATATTTTGAATGTAAACCTGAATATGCAGGCACGTTTGACCAGGAGTTAAACTTTAGTGTATGCAGACAAAAATGGCCATCTGAACCGCATTATAATCCAAAACATGACTGTATCTAATCCACAAGGTTTAGTTATCAGGCTGGAGAAGACAGTTTTATTCACACGAATTCACATTGTGAGTGAGAACTTATGCGAGACGTTCAGTCGTCGGTTTTGTCATATACTCAGCCGCACATATTCGGGACAACAACGCTACGCACCTAGGTAACATATCCATTCGATGAAACTGCCTGAAGAACAAAAAATCTGTCCTTAACCGCTCCGTGATGGTGTACTCATTCCCCTGCTGTTGTACAGCAGAATATGTAGGTAACAGGGAGAGGTGGATGAATCATATACCCTTATCCAGCATAGTTCCAGACTAGTTTAACCAAACCCAACTACAGCGCAGTCGTTTAATATCTAGCCAGTACTGATTACCAAGTTGACCACAACATGGTGTTGCGCGTAGTCTACAGACTTCTCATGAACCACCATGAGTAAATTAATCTTGAGTAATGAGCGATTTAGTCGCCATAAGTTAAACAACCCTCAAAAATGATCGAAACCGTCTCATTCCCACAGAATTTTAGTCAGTCTTTTCCGCATATGGTAATTCCATTGTGCCAAATGTAAGGTCGGTATAGCAGTGACTAACAGGGATAACTCAAGAAAACGTAGCTGTGTGTTTTCAGCCCACATGTAACAAGAATATACACTACCGGATAGCCTTAATAAAAGAGAAATTCGAGTATAGTGCTCTATTTTGAACAGACTGACTGGAAGTTTCATGGGACTAATGATGCCGCGATCAGTCTTTAGTGAAATTCATCTTTTATCAACGAGAATTAGTGAACTACAGAAGTCCACCACTTCTGATTTCATACTTATTCTGTTCGATCCTCTGTTCATAAAAGAAAATTGAGCCCGTCATGATGTCACGTCACCTGTCTGTTTCTCCGTCAAAACTGCAGTCGGTGAATTTGTGACGTAACGTTGATGAAACTTTAAATCATTCATCGGTAACCTTGGAGATTTAGTTTTTGGGTGGGAAGACTACGTCGAACAAACAACACACAATTACATAGAGTTGGCGCATTTCCATATACTTTTTAGTCAGTATCTTTGTAATTATTCACATGACCCGACGCAATTCGGCTAACTCTATTTGCTTCGTTGACATACTGTTCAAACTACGTTGGACCAAAACTGTTCCAGTGATCTGATGAATTTATCGAGGGATGTGTCAACATTTTGCCACGCGTTAGTAACAAATAGAGGACGGATTATTTCCTTTTCTGTTTGATTTCCATTGTCTTGAATTAGTTTCCAGTGAGTCAATTGATGTCGCCAAAGGCGGCTTCACTTCCTCTGTTGAAGATTGCGTTCGGATATGCAGTCAATCTCCTAGATTTTGATGATGCTTGTTGACGTTTTGCTTATATTTCATTTTTAACAATCTTGTTTTTCATGAATCACCCGCTAATTCTTATTCTGAACATATGCTATAATTGTCTGATTGCATTTGTTCTAAAATGCAGATGACATAACCGGATGCTGACTTGAATATCTATGCACACGTGAATGTTCGGTCTATTTTTTGGGTTGGATTAGGGGAAATATGTGTGGTTGCTTTGGGGTTACTAACCAAAGGCCAATAACTTCGGTAGTTTGAAGGTGAAATCAAGCAGTATTTCTTAGTTATGTGGATACCATTCGATCTATTGAGGGTTAAGCAAAACTAAGTTACAGTTTTTAAATCGAATGCTTTACAAATGAGCATAACATTCGGATGATATTCGACATTAGTACATAATTGTTACGTTCAGAAAATTTGCCAACAATTGATGCATATAAGATATAAGCTATGTAGGGCGAGCCAGGATTTGTATTCAGACAGAAGAGGGAGACAGTCATTATCTGTTGAATCACTTCAAAACGTCCAAGCTGCCACACCGATCGGTTTTCAGATCTTGCTATTTTTTATGAGAAAGCTGATAATACATGTTCTCATGTTTATTTGCTGTTTCATTTTAGAGTTGAAAACGTTTGATATAATGTTTAAACGACAATATGTTAATAGGTACAGCGATACATACATATAGTTTTCTGTTATCCATCATTTACCCCACCCCACTAACTGTTCGCCACTCGGGAATGGGACCGTTGAAACAACAGTCCTAATGCACTGGCATTAGGAATGCCCACAAAATCGGTAGTCGATCGACCAGAAAGTTAGCTTTTAGCTGACTAGTTGATTTATCACGAAAAGGTGTATCTTACCCGACCAATCTGAACACTTTACATATTTATGACGAGGTGCTGGTTTAGAGTAGCTGTGTGAACTTCACGTCGGAGCGTAAGAAATGAAATTGACAAGATTGCCTTTGACGTTCAGTCTATGTGACTTTGACAAAGACGACTGTCGTAAACTACATTGTATTTGTCACGATGTGCGTTGAAAGGATGAAACCTTGCCGCTAGTAAGTGAATCCTAATAAAATTATCGGCTGCTTCTTGCATCGCACTTCTGTATCGAGCTCACACTGAAAAACGTTATTAATCACGTATTGTGCTCGAAGTCCTTGTAGTGTTGTTATCTATAACGGCAAATATACTCCCGTTGTCTAAATATTAAAGGGGCTACCAGTAACATAAATTTTGGAAGTGCTCATTCCACAAACTCACCCTTTTAGAATACAATCATGACTGATAAGTCCACTTCCCACAGTGTAGCCAATGGTTTATTGTTTCAACATTTGCCGGTTGGTGTACAGGCTTAAATGAAATTTAGTTGGGTCCGATTAAGTAGCGAAAGTCACACATATGGAAGAGTACGGCACAATGATTTGATGAGTAAATAATTTAAACTGAAGGTAACGGAGGCAACGGTTGTTGAGAAGTCCATGTCGACTGGGGACTTTTACCCACTCAGAATAAACATGTGTTCAGAGTGTGAAGCAAATAGCAACCCTATCAGAGCTGTTTACCTAAGATATGCGTGCGAGAGGATGATGAAGTGAACTCCTTAACTACCGTTCCCATTTTTGCCTGCTTGTGTGTCCCACTGGAAAATCTTGAAAGTAGGCGTTGTATATGTGTCTGTCTAGACACTGATGTTAACAAGTCTCGAATACACAAACTAAAAATAGTACTGTGAAAACCACAATCAAACATTACTCGCCAGCTTGGCTGAGCCATAAGTTTACACACGGGTCTGTGACAAAAGATCGCAAAATGCTTATCACCCAAGGACCACATTCCTAGTATTACGTAAGGGCTCACTGTCCTATTGGATACTCAGAAACGTGAAACTGTGAAATGCTTTGATATCTCATTGCTTCAGCAGCAAGAGTTCTGCGCGCGAAAGCAACCGATTGCTAATTTGTGCTTATAACGGATACAGATTTCTGCATTATTTACAATACAGATAGACTTATATATTTTAGATAAAAATGCTTCTTCTTCTAAGCCAATGACTCGTTTTCAGGTAAGCATGTGCAAAATATGTGAATACAAGGTAGACAAATGCAGTTAAAACCTGTTAGTTGGTCTGACTTCAAGAAAACAGACACGTCTGTTATTCGCAATTCACTCCATTTCCACGTTTTCGAAACAAACAATCTCTACACACGGAAAGTGAATGAAGAAATAGTTATTTCTATGTTTAACTTTTGGGTGTCGATCGACCACTTGGCCTTCAGTGAATTCTGTTAATGAATCCTAACTATTTTTTGATACAAATTATTTCACTCATCTCTGTATACCTAGATTCCTAGTTAATTATTACGTTGAAAGCGGACTAATGAGTCGCCATCTTGTTGAAGAAAGTTGGTTGAAAGAAGAAGAATTCAATGAGTTGAAGGATAGCAATTCCACAATGCACTTGACGTGCAACGATACAATGGTGGGGATTAAATTCAGGCACGAACCGCTGACCAACAACCCAGAACTAGATTGACTAAACAAGTAATCTTTATTATGGGGACATTCACCGCTAATTTCAACCATCCATAGTGACCCAATTATATAAACGGATAAAACTCCAACCGGTTGATACTGACCACTAAGGAGTGCCACTTCATCTATATCATCAGTGAAGAAGAATTCATGTTGGTTAAATTGCTTGCTTCTCGTCTGTCTCATCGTTATCAGGACAAAACGTTAAGTCAGGACAAGCGTGATAGTTTTAAAAAAAATTGGATAATCGAAGAGTGAACAATATACGGTAAAAGTCGACTTGGCGATATATCTCAGAATTTCAGTATACTTAGGGAAAGTGTAGCAAAATGACATATCGAGCCAAATGACCTCTCACGAGGCCTATGGAATGCAGAAACGAACGAATGATGTCTGCTTGTGAATTGTGCAGTCCTGCCAAAAATGTTTGAGGGACATCGTATCTCTCAGGAAGGAGTTACGGAGCCGTTCCGCTTAGGGTTATTTCCATTTTGTTTAGTTATGTCATCCGGTCAAGATAGAAAACAAACATGCAAGCCTTTTCCTTTATCTTCTGATGTTTACTGAAAATGATTTGAACCAGACCACTGGGAAACGCTTGAGGCTCAACAAACTCTTCTACCAATTATGACTAACAAATTCAATTGGCCCTAAGTGTACTGCAGATAACTTACAAAAAATTCGAGAGATTGCGTAAAAATGTTGCCCTTTATCAGGCTACTCATTAGAACTTTCCCGCTAACTGAACTTAGCTAAACTCTTGAATGTTTATTCGGGGTATTTGAAGTGCGACACTAGCAATATACTACACTCAGAATAATATCTCCCTTCTAGGATATGTTCACATTCATACACTGCCCACCTTTGTGCTAGTGGCTGAAATGGGTGATCATTATATGATCTCGCTCAGTGTGCACATGTGTGGGAGACGGCCTTTACTAATTAACATCATTGACGAATTTGGCAGGAAACTAAGTATGCATGCCTTAGCGTATTTATTGCTGGTATGAATACTTTCTGGCGCTTACATTCGAAACATTTTCGCTCATTTCCTGTAACTGCGTGTCTCTCGACACCAAAAAATAAGAACGCGTGGACAAACATCTTATATTTTTGTGTAGAAACCCACTACTCCAAGAACATATAACTAAAAGGCTTTTCGCGAAATGCCTAAAAAGTATTGCTTCTTTAATACACTGGTTATGTTGTTCCGTGTGTGTGTTCAGTTCAAAATAATAGCGATCAAAGAAAGATTATCAGAGTGCCGGTGAGTTATTAACCCATGCACCGATTGGACAATACTGAACAATACTCAGGTAAACGTATCACCCGGCGAAATTTTAGTAAAAATAAGGTTTGTTAAAGCGTAGCTTTGTAAAACATAATTGATGAGTACTGATAACTTTGGAAGGAACATTTTACGACCAGTGCCGTTTTTAGGAGTAAGATGGAAAGAAACCTAATCTCATGTTTGTACTTTTACTCGTAACGTACACACTCACAAAGCGATGGTTCTCTGCAGTATGATGGAAGGCACACGTCGGTAAAAACCGGCACTTTGCCTAGGTGCCCGAGAGTACTCGCTTTTTAAATGTCCGGAAATCTTAAAAAACGAAAGCAAACGTTTTTGCTTCTGACGTAGGCCAGCCAACTCAAGCGTGAATAGCAGAATGTTTAGCATCCTAGGTGATAATTACCTCGATCTGACGAGTTGAATGTGTAAACATTTGACAGTAGATTGCTGATAACACTCCTCATTTGTCGGTCAATGTTGCTAGCAGGCAGTCGCCAAAATACGGCACTCTTGACCATCATCATTGCTGGTGAAGAATACTGCTTGATACAGGAGTGATTTTGGATCATAAGGGTGTTTAACCTTAGGGAACCTTCGAATTTGTAATAGTTATAACGTTTTGGCCATTTACTTCAGTGTTGTGAGAAACACAGACCAAGAACAACACAATGTACATTAAGCAAAGCGCTCTCATTATGATGCTGATGCTATTATAAATTGGAGCAACCGTTCTTACTGCAGAATCTATTTGTTGCTTTATTCAAGGAATGTGAGTTAATAGGCAGGATTTCACGTAACACACCTAGTTGTAATGCGGTGAAATGCTCACTTTTGCACCTTGTGTTTAAACAATCTTTCAGGAGGATCATATATGCTACGTAATCCAGAACCAACTGTATAAAGCGCATAACTATAAATATGAAGTAGTACAGAATCTCTCACTGTAGATTTTCCCGAAGGTGAAGAAAGTTTAACGTCACTGATTCAAAATAGTGCGTAAACTCAGTGTAAACCGTGACGAGATATTTACATGATTTAAATCGCTTGGACTTTTATAGATACGCAAGTCAAAAATGCCTTTCCACCAAACCATATTAGGAATTATAACTACTTATTAGCATAAGGAGCCGTCGATGTTTGTCATTCTGCTTTTAATGACAATGTAAAGTACATTTTACGTGAGCCCATCCTCACTATGAACAATTGGGAATCGCCTGCGCGCGAGAACATGACCGAGAAAAATGATGCTCATTTGTCCCCATGGCTTAATGAACATATGATCAAGATACGACACTGCAGTTTGGTTACCGTAATATTGCGCAACATAATTGAGAATGTCTGTAAAATGGATTGCTACGAGTTTGGTTTTTGAGCTGGAAGGGAAGCTGCTTGTTGAATTTTTATAGTGGTTCTTATGAGATAGAATGGAATAACAAGTTTGCGTAACAGACCGCTAATCTGAATGCAACCGGTGGTATTATGGTACAAGTCGGCGGAGTGATACAGGTGAACAAGTAGTAGAATGATGGTTAAAATGTTAAACACTAACTCGTTTTACATTGTTTATCGTGGTTAGGTTGTACTTTTCAAGCAGCTCAAAGGTCTTAAATGCATCCTCGTTCATGTCAATAGAGTTCTTTATTTGAGCACAACATTTCGTGAAGACATTACGTTTGCTGTGTTTGATACAGTGACTCCTATGGAAATAATGCTCCGTCAACCACATAGCCCAGTTATTTTATAGTATGTCTCCTGTTTCTTCTCGTTTCTCCCCTACATGATTTTGTCCACATAACAGACGTTGATTTTTTGGATGGACAAACTCAATCAAACGCATTATTATGAACTTCCGTCCTCTCTGCTGCAATATTCGTACTTAAATGAATGCGCTCCTCTCGGACTTACAAAAAACAATAGTTTTTTTATCGTTCAGTGTTCATTGTTGAGATTTTACATGACACTGCAGTCGGTTTTTCAACTGACTGTCATTTGGCCTGTGGTAATGGACTCGAAATGCTTCGGGCAAAGGTTTGCCATCTACTTCGTCAGCGTTTATTGTTTGTCTAGTTTTGCAGCAATGACCTAGTGAAACATGCATAGGTACAACCTCATTCCACTACGTAATTTCTGTAAAATGTTTGCATGTTCCACCGAGTTCAGCGGGTTCTTTCCAGGCATGTCAGACACAATCCGTGACCGACCGTCATCTTCCCGAGCATTACACTGTAAGAGGTATTTATTCAATTTGTGTTACCACTGACGTTATCATCAACAGTTGTCAAGGAACATGGAGCTAGTGATTCTGCCACTGTAGTTTTCAACATTCACTACGTAGTCAGGTCAACGTACTAAAGTTCTGGCGCAGTTGTACGTCGAGCATATCGGTAAAAGCATACTGCCAATCCAGTAAATCCATTGCATAATGAATTAAACTCTAAATATTTGTATAGTAATTCACGCACTTGTGAATAACCGAAATCAAGCTGGCGTGCAATATTGGGTCCCTACGCGCAACTCGCATTATGTGAAGAAAATGGATTATCAAATTCCATTTGTTTCCAGATTTGCAGACGACAATGGATGTAGAACATCAATCACTGCTGAGCTTAATCTTTTTCTCCATAGGGACGACTAACCCACCGATTTTTCATATACAGTACAATAATTTGGGCTAGCAGTACTACAAGTTAACACCGGTGCATAGACACAGCACTATTGGGTCTCCAAACCTAACCTACGTTCTCAAAGAAAAATTAAGCGCACCATTTCATTATTAAATCTGTATTAGGTATGAAAAAATTAACAAATCTACGTGTCCAAACACATTGGTTTGTAAATAAATTTTAACGTAAAGTAAAACAACTGTCATACCGACTCTAATCAATGATTTCAAGACAAGAACTGTTGATCGAATCAGAATAACAGAATTGTGAGAGGTTAAACGATGCAGTGATTTGTGATATATAGCAGCTGAAAGTTATACATATATTATATTGTTTGAATATGAAACAATCAAGCCTAACAATTACATAAAATGTTGCCGTCGAGTTGAGGCTCAGTAATCTATCAGGTGCATGTGTATACAAGGCATATGACGGTATCTCGCAAAACATTTAACTGAAAGTCGGATTATCTCCATCAATCGGACGACGTGTCGCCAGTATTGGTTGCCTGTAAACGTTTAATATATATGTATACACTGCATTTTGTGCAATGTGGTTGGCCGTAGTACTGGAAGTGTCCATGCTTTTGTTCTTGTTCTAAATATCGTAAAAAGTTTTTGTTGCTATTCGGTTATAGCTTTTAAAAGTCTGAGTAACGTTAATTAGTTGAACAGGGAACAATATGACAATATAATTTTGGATTTAGCTTATTTAGTTAGCAAGTTATAATCTAGAAACTACTTTTGAAACACACGCATTATGCGGCTGTGTACAACCGTAACAAGGTTATACATGTAATGCATGCTTGCATTGGTCTGTTGACCTGAGAAGTTTAGTAGAACCAAATAAAACCTACCGCGTTCTCTGTTAACGCCAAATGAAACTGATGCCACTCGGTGTCTGCACAACTACCGTAATTTGAACTGCACTCAATCCGCTGATTCATGCTTGCTGTTTGAAGGCTTGGTAGACCGTTCTCCAAATAATTTTCCATCGCAACGACCACACTTCCATTGGACAAATAAACGGAAAGAAATGACTGGATCCGGTTGACTTCTGCTGTCTCCGATAGATTTTGAATGACTACAAAAATTAAGCCATTATGAGGGTTTTAACTTATGACGGTTTGCAAATGACAGTTCAAAATCATGAACGGCATACATAATTTCAACCTGTAAAGCTAATACACCTGTGAGATCCAGTTAGGGTAATTGGCTGTTTCGTCCATAAATGACCACAAAATCAGCAATATATTGAACCACGCCTCATTATAACCACATGTTGATTGCACATATTTTTTGCAGAAGTCGGAACGAACCGTGCAAATAAACTGATGATCCAACAGCCGCTGATGTACAATGGTCGGTTCTTATACATAATCCTGCTAGTGCTAGTTTTTAGTATATGTTATGCTTTTGCAATGGATGCAAAGCTTTGCACAAAGCACTTTCTACATGTACTCGGATTGTTTTGTTCGATGTGCATACTCGTGGCATTCCGTAACTGACTGCTGACCGACTGACATAGCTTGCGATGATACTTTCCAAAATCCATATTAAACCATATGCTTCTACTTTCAGTTGTACGGAAGTTTCGAAGACTTGTGTCTATTTTTACTGGCTTTTGCTGTGGGCTTAAGTTTACAGTTATACCCCTGGAACGATCATAGTTCTAATCAACATCTATAATTCCTTTACCTCCTCCATACGAACTTGAGTTTTTTCTGGACACCATGCCTTGTTCTTGGTCGGTACCAATAACTGAACTTGCGTCTATTTAGTTTGACTGTCGGCATATTAGTTAATTTCAGCTGCCGGTTTTGGTGCAACAGTTTGAGCACGGGTATCTCTTGTTCTCATATGGATTGTTATGTTCAATACAATTTGTTGGGAAACAGTCACAGAAATTCAGGATGGCATAAATATGCTTACCATGTGCGATTTTCTAGACTTTCAACGAATACACACACGTACTGGCAATGTATGTCAACTGTCTGATTAATGAAAACAAGGCAAACACCCATTTTAGAAGAATACCTAATATTTAGCTTACTCCCAACAACGGCTCAAGTAATACCAATATATTTGGTGTATACAATTTACGCAATAACAATGAACAAATCACTATTTAAAGACAATCCCATTTCCGCATATCCCAAACGGTGGTCAATTTTATTTTAAGAAACTTGATTATATCTTAGTACTCAGACAGCATAAGACTGGCCGACTACGTTTGATGAACGTCGCCTGACTTCGCACAAGCTCGGCAACACTGCTTCACTGAGTTGTAGGCACCCGCACCTCAAATGAGCCTGACAGTGGAACACAACAATGACACAATACAAGCACCATAATGACACACTAAAAACACAGGTGAGTAGTGGATATCAGGAAAATAAGATGAGTAACTGTAATTAAAATGAAGAATTGCAAATGACGAGCTACTTTGATACTTGTACAGTCAGTTTCAAAACTGAGCACGTTTCCACTATTTTGCATTATAAGCGTATATAAGTTTGGATGATCTTCCTTGCTGACTGCTCGTGTTCTTCATTTGGAACCACGAGACTAACAGCGCGATGATAATCTCTCATTCGACCAGTATATCTTACACGTAATATACCGGTTCAGTTGCAGTAACAATGCCATCTACGTGGACAGAATAGATCAGTGCTTATGACTTTACATGAGTTAGTATATTTTATGGCACTTGTTAACGATAGCATTGCGTAATAAACTGCACTAGAGTAAATATGAAAATTAAAGACTTCATTCATCTTTAAATAAAATCAATCACTTATTGACCTATTTAAGCCGTTCCAGACTGTCATAGGATTGTTACTTTACATTAATTCGGAGCAGTTTGCGATTACTGCAGTAGTGCTCTTCAGATATAGTCAGTCAGTCATGTGTGCACAAAACACTCTGAATCGATCAAATTTCCGGTTATAATTGCTAGCTAGGGTTAGTAAGATTAAAATAGATTGTTTTGCAAACACATCTGTTAGTTTCATTATATACGAAGCTGTTCGCATTTCCATTGGTCCCTGACAAAAGTTAAATGGAAGGTTAGCGTTCTTTCAGAAATACATCAGAAAATATGTGAAGCAATCATGCCACCAGATGCCACATAGAGGATATCTTAATGTGACTTGTTTTTACTGCACCTCAGCTTTAATTTTTGAAATGAGTCGTTTATAATAGTTCTGCACTGTTTGATAACAGGCGACATTTCTCTAAACACTATCCAGGTTTCTGATCCCAATGTTCATTAGTTTCTAAAAACAAACGTGCACTTCGAATGTGTACATCAATTGACGCCAACCACGTTTGTCAAAATTACATGTAACAAATTCAATCATATTATTTTTGAATACTTATAATACTACTCCGGTTTATTAAGTGCTGGGAGTATTACTATCAATTCCAAAACGTCGTGACCTGTAACATGAACTATGGCAAATTGTGCGGTAGTTCAAATCTACAAAATTAAGTGTTGAAACAAATTTTAAAAAAGTGTATTGTTTACAAATACACATAGAAAGTTCATTGCAATTTAAAACTCTCATTTTTACCTAACTCATCGGTAACACTGAAGTGATTGTAATAGGACTATGTGGCACTCCCGAAACAAAATATCCTCTTGCTGTCCGAGTGATTGTGAGGGGGAAATTTATCCAAGCATAGTAGATGTAACTGCAATGAAGTTTCTGGTATGCGTAGTTCGTAAGAACGACTATTTTGGAATAAGTGCAATCATAATGATATAATGGTTAGAACAATGAGTTGCCGAACAGGCTGTATAAAGAAGAAATTCGTACTGAACAGACTCCCTAATGAATTTGGTTCGGTCATACCACAACTCATTGGTTTTCGTTTCAACACAATAAGTCCAAAACTACACGCAGAAACTTTCCATCCTTGTTTTCACCCACTGCTCGTCTGAAAAGCAAAATGAAGGCCCCAACACAAGACATGCCACTGAACTTAGTCACCTACTATCGTACAGCAGGTTACGTTCGATTCATGGAAGGCTGATTTATGACAGCGATATACAAGAACGTGATGTTTGGTTAAAAATTGCTGTGGAGAATGTGGACAAGTGCGATTGTCACTCAGCAAGCGACCAGAGTCAATCCGATTGAAGTGTTAAAGAGCATTCACAACTTTACGGTCAACCCACCAAGGTCAGCCGAACGGAGCTGTTTTGTTCTACTAACGTGGGTCTAACTACCTTTTGTATAAAAGATACATTGATCGATTTATCGACAAAACTCAGGAGTCACACTCACAGGAAGATTCTCTTGACCTTAGAATGCAGGGTTAGTATGTGATATTACGAACTTGAAGATGATATGTGACTATAACGGTAAAGTTACGCCAAAAGTACGTACAACTGTAACAATAATATTGCGTTAGCATTTTCTGTCTCCAGAATACGATCACCGTTCTGTCAACGAGATTTCTGGAGAATGGGTTTAACAATAGAGCAAGCATTCATTTTAAACATGTTCTACCACAAAGTACCATTGATAAATCGATCTGTCGGGTAATGAGATAGCCGCCGAATGTGGATTATACCGATATCACTGTGATCACCACAAACACACTCAAAATAGCAACATTGTAAATAATCATGCATCAACCGATGAATGACACGAGCCTAGAAAACAGAGTAAAACTGACCACCTGTCTAACAATTTTGAAAAATTCTTATAGTAAAACAGTGGTTAATTTGCTTCAACATTTTTAATATCCATCAAAACTGATGTCCCTTGATTTTAGAAATAACTACTGAAAGCTTGTCAAAGGAGGTTCAAAGATGATTCAACTATCTGTCAAAAAATTGGCGTGATATAGGTTGAAAGTTCATTATCATAAAACAAAACTGTTTGAAACCCTTTTAAGTTTGCCGTATATTGTATTCAGAATATGGTAAAATTAACTGGAAGACTAGGGTATTAGCACTGTCAGTTGCTGTTTGTAAACAATTTTGTACAACGAGCCTCTTCTGAGTTATTTATATCGAGGAAAGAAGTAGGGCTTTATCATTCACATAACCACGTTAATGTTAGCTCAGCTTGGTTGACACGTATTTGTCGTTGGAAAGGCTGGACTCTTCTGTAGGTTGGAAAACACTTGCGTGAGAACGACAATTACCTAATCTTGTTTACCACAGCACTTCAACCGTTAACTACGATATCCGACAGAATGTAGCAATTTCATTTCCTTCGAATTTTCACAAGCTGTTCTGTTTGTAATCATAACAAAGTATTACTTGATTTGTTTTCACACGCTAGAAGTATGATCTTTCATATTCAGACTTACATAGTGATGCACGAACTGCATGCAGTAAATAAGTCGACAAGTGTAACAAGGTCACAATATTTACCTCACAATAGGAAAGTCACCAATGAACAACTCTACCGCTTACTTAAGGTTTGCTACAAATTATGTTGTTTATAATGATTGTTCTAAATAGGTTGATGTGTCATTATGTAGCGTTCTCTAACCTGTTACAATGTGTGTAAAATAAATAACCTGATTTTGTATCAAGCAAGAACTGCATCATAGTGGTTATGAGTCTCTGGAAACGTGTTGATTCCTGACTATCTGGTTGCGTGTAACAAGTGGAATGGACTGCGATGAAAACACACCTTCTCGGCTGCATATATTCCAGCGTGCACCGTTATTGTGTTTTAAATGTACTGGCTGCAAACCACACCAGTTAGTCCATTTGTCGTTGTGTAGGAGTTTTAGACCTGGCTTATCGTGTACTTCTGGCAACTAGAGGGGTTTCATAATCGATCGTCTTGGCTTAAATAAGAACTTTTTTGGAGGATTTTCCAACACACTAGCAGTCGCTTCTCATGAAGATATTGTCCACAATTCACCCGCTATTTATTTACAGTGAACATCTTCTGGTTGCTTAAATCGTTCGAAACGTCCGAAAGTGGCTCTTTTTGTGAAAAGATGTTTCACAGAGAATCCGTGGTTGAATTCAGGACGTAATTCGCGCAGGTGTAAAAAAACTGAGTGAATGACAAATTTTAAAACAATCGACATAATACCAAACGTTCATCCTGCCTTTTTTACAAACTGTCGGTCAAACCCCATTGCAAACCGCAACAAAATTCACGACGTCTGGATACAAAGATTGATAGTCAAGTGACGTTGAGCTGGATGCCTACGATTTTTTGGACTGTTCACAACCAGTACGACTGCCACCTATTATGGGTGTAAGGTACGATTTCAGTCAGATGGCAAACAAGAAAATCATACGACCCTGCTGTGCAGTTTAATTACGTCAGATTGTTTGGGATTTAGCAGTAAGATTCACCAGTGAACCGTCCGATTCAGCTGAACTGTATTTAAAGTTCCGACCGTGGATTTTGTTAGGTTGAACTGTCAAACCTTCTCAGATTGCTACCTGTCAGAGCCGTCTCATGCTGTGCAGTCGTTTTTGAAAAATAATTACCCGGACGCTTGGTTCACGCTTGTTGTGCAGCCAATTTCATTAACTCGCATCCACTTATAACGTATTTTCTTCAGAAAACAAATGAACCTAAACATTGAGTAGATGTAACCTACACAAAACAGTTCAGAATGAATTGATCGGACACGTTAGAAACATGTACAGCTTAACAACAGCTAGTGACCTGCAAACGCACATATAATAATGATGGCTTGAAAATAATGTTCAATAAGAGTGATAAAAAACAATATGACAAATTTTAGGAAACATGCTGTCTAGATGTCCTCAAGTTCTCACAGATATTGAAAGATTTACAAAATATTTTGTTTCTAGCTGCAAAACAGTATCTCTGTTATTTATGAAACTTTTACGACATATCAGCTGGCGAGTGAATCAAGCGTGAGCAACGTTTGACATGAGTTTAAGCCAGTCTATTAAAAACTGTTGCCTTCTGAATACTTACGGTGGAATTCAGTCGTGATGATCAATAAATAGCTTTAATGTGGCAATGAGAAGATGCAAATCATGTGATATTCTTCAGACTAACATTTTGTACCTTTCGATAACACATGGACATGTAACCAATTTTAAACTGTAAGATGAGTTTCGATAGGACGGTAAATGGTGGACACCCAGCGTCATCAGTGGAACAGGACAGAGTCAATGTTTGTGAAGCATCCTGTGTGGTTTATCGAAGCCACTAGAAACGCATCCTCCAATTTGCTGTGGCTCCGGCTATCAGACGTTTAAATCTTCCCCATATGTTCAAAAACGGCTTATGTTGATTTTGCGGCTACTCTGGTAGTCACCATCCCCATTTTTTCATTTTTATTTCCGTATCTATCTGTCTGTCTGACACCTTAAACTATGACTTCCATCCTATGCAATCTTATCTCAATGTTTCAACTTAGTTCCATGTCCATGTATGATGAGAGTGTAAAAATATTACTCTAGGGAATATCACATGACTAGCATCTTCTCATTGTTTAGTTCACGTTCAGCAAAAGAACTGAATTCCTTCTGGCAAATACTTCTATGAAACTAAGATTTATGATGCAAGGTGAATTAAATTGAAAGTTTTTCACCAGATCTTATTGGAAAGACATGTATTTTTCTTGATATAGTTTAGCGTTCAGCTGATAGGTAGTTGGGCGTTGCGATTACCCGGAAAGAATAATTCACTGTCGTTCTGAGTAGAATCCATGAACATGTAAACCACACCACGAAACCGTTTCCTTTCAATATATATATATATAAAAACTCGAATAAACTTACCTAGATTGAACAATATCTGGTCCGCATCTCGTGTTCGGAACTGTACAAAAATTTGATCGTGGATCCGGTCTAGAGGTAGCTTCAAATGTGCCCAACTCAAACCGTCAAACACAAGTGTATCCGTTCCGTCTAAAACAGTTAGGAATGTAGTGAAAATAATTCGTCTTTTCAAGTTGGTTTAATATAAATGCATTGAGTTATCAAGGACTGCAAACAGTTTAATGTCAGAGGAAGTAAAAGAAGCAACTCTATCCAATTTAATGAAATACTCTCAACATTGTTTAAATATGTTGGGTTCGGAATTTGTTTTCAGATCACTGTCAACTGTAGTCCACTAAAAATGTAGGACAAACATATGATATATGTTACATCGGACCATAATATGCTGTGCTGCAAAATACAAAAATTGTTACATGCAGAATTAGACTTGAGCAATCCGTTTATTGTGCCAGCCAACCAGTACTCTCGAAGGATGCAGAAGCATACCTAGGGCGGTTGGAGCAATCTCATTATTTTGCTCCATTTACATATGAATTGTACCTGTCCAAGTATGAGCACCACTCGAGTCGAAAATTATTACATGAAATGGTCATGGAAATTTAAGGCATATGAGCATAATCTCCATGAGATATTTGGAAATAAATAGGCAGTCGCGAGTCAGAACAAAGTGCCACCTGTAAGTCTAAACATTAAACATTGTGTTAGTTTGAGCTGTGCAGTCAGGGAATGCAATTCGATTTTGAGTTGTTTTTGAAGCACCTATCTTCAATCAGACAAATAATGATCAAATATTTCTCTCCGCTAAATTGTCAAGTTGTGTTTTTTTTATTTTCAGCCGAATAGCAAGTCGGTATAATTCAGTCACATGTCTTCTTATAGTAACGGCTGATGCCGAGAGATGTAGAGACTAACTCATTTGTCGGTTAGTTGTGCCGTTCATGTCAGACGCATTCGGGTCCGTAAATCAATGCTGAATTCAACATCAATAACTGGAAATGTGCAGGAACTCAATCCACCTCAAGTTCCTACTTGTCATTATAGTTGTTTTTATTTCAGAAATATTTCAGTTTGATAATGTGAGAGACAAAGGGCACAACTAATTCGCAAATGAGCTAGTGTCTGCAACTTTCAACCTGATATTGTATGATGTGTGATCGTGGTTCACTGGGTACGCATTAGTAATGAGTGGCTAAGTCCATGATATAAACCGTGTGCTTTTGACTAGCAAAATATTCTATATATGCTATCGTACCCTGTATGAAAATAGGTATGATGCAATTTAGGAGTTTGGGGCAAATTGAGTTTCTTTACTGTTCCAGTTAGTGGTCCTAACATTGACAGTTATCTACGGACACCACTGAGTCTGAGATAAGTGGCACATATTGGTGATAAAGTTAGGTGGTATTTATAGCTATCAATCCTTTTTTTCCGCTGTGTTTCATAAAACGCTTCATACTTGTAGAATTATTCGAAGGAAAACTGTTTGGAAAACAATCTTCGCAATCAATGACACCTGCTTTCTGTTGAATTTATTGTTGCTACGAGTGGTTAACTGTTGATCAATACATTACGTTGATTTCGATTTTACTGGCATCCACCTGGGCCACTTTGTCTACTTGCCGACCTAAGTACGTTTGAAAGTTCATTAGTCGTTTTTATTTTAAGCGACATTTCGGTAGCAGTGATACTGAATTGCCCATATTCTGAACAAACATACTGAAAAAGTTGACATGTATGCTTTACAAGATGGCGTCAGCTGTTGATCTAGCGGTAAAAAGCTGAGGCGCGCTCGGTTTCTTTGCGATTCTTAGGTTAACAATGTAGAATGAAGATAAGGTGTGTTCAGTTATCAGTAAAGTTTGGTTTATTCAACTTTTTAAAGCAAGTAAGAGAGTAAATTTGAACGATAACTACAATAAAGAAGATTTCTGCATGAATTACTGGTTGGTACTAAAGCAATTTTGACCAGTTTTAATTGAACACTACATACAGCTGATCATAGCTCGGGCGTTCTCACACAAGTTTCCACCAATGGTTTCTGAAAAGCGTTGTAAAAGATTCACGCTTCTCTTCGAACTAGTAATTCGTGTGCATCCTTGCCACAATCGAGATTTGATTTCTGGCGACGTTCCATAAAGCGAACATGTTGACCACTGAACTACTGATCGCATTATGATACACAAAAGCTCGACCGTATCCATTTGTGAGTTGTGTTCAAACTGTCCGATAGCCTTGCGAGAAGACGCAACTGATGACGACCCAGTGACTATGGTTTATATCAAACTAGTAATTAGAGAAACCACCGAACTTACTGATTAACCTTTTGCTAACTGGTAATTAATGATGATTTTTGTTGCTATTAGCTAATTGCCAATCGCAGTTGGTCATACTAAATGGTTTAGCCTTACCTATTTGTGTTTTGCTCAACAGAGGTGCCTCATTAACGCTTAACTGCAGTTCGAATCCTAGCCGAAGCAAGGGGATAATGCATCCATGAACTCTCACAAGGGAGGTGCTCAATGGTAGTTGTTTATGCGCAGGGAGGCCGGCTTAGAGCTCTACAAGACCGCGGTAGGTACGATCAACTATACGTGATTTCAAACTCATATCCATCAAGTCATTTACGAGTAGACTGCTCCCGACTTCTAAGTGTTTTGTTGATGCGACTCTTTGTCAGGGTATGACCTTCTGGACGCAAAATAACAGTTGTTGGTCGTTTAGTCATATTCGTAAAACTGAGTAAAGAAATCAAATTCCTAAATTGTCAATCAAGCATTAAAATAGTTTTAGGCAAGCAGGCAAAATCAGACTAGTTGCTCATTTCGTCTGTCCTGACTGATGGTGCAGTGATGTTTAATACGTCAATCCGAATACCAACAGTAGGAATGCACAGTTACAATAGTTAATAAATTGTTCAATAACTGAGAAATTTACTATCGATTGTACTATCCTAAACTTTCGTGGTTCAGAATTATTGTCACCAGTAGAAAAAGTTTGTGATTTTATCCATTTTCATTTTCTTGAAAAGTAAGTTATGTATTACCTTTTGGTTTGACTAACTCAAGTGGTAACTCTAGTTGATGCTGGAACCAATTAGATCAGCCCCAACTTAACTGCTCGTATTGTCTAATACGATTTCTGTTCGCTGCATCACATCAGAAATACAGAACTGAACCATCGTCGCACCATATACACTCACAGTGTGGGGCAAAACTCAATTAAATGCGAGCCTTAGTTTTTTCAAGTGGGCGGGGATGGAAACCCAGAACCAATCTTAGGTTTTTTAAACACACAAAACTGTCTAACTGTAACTTATAAAATGTAATGCGACTTAATGCATGTATTCATGTGTTAACAGGCACCCAGTTATGCGTTTGCTGATTTCGAGAGTTCGAATGTGCTCGGTTGAAAATCAAACATCTTCCACAGACCAGGGAAAATGTTGTTTGTACATAAACTCTACAAAATCCAGACTCTCTCGGTATTCGGGTTAACCTTCTTCTATGCAAAACTTGTGCCTAATGATCAGTCCAGCACTGCTTAATAAGAGTGTATGAGTTGATTTGCTACCGTTCGTAGTAAACAGACCAAATAGGGTTACAAGAATATTCCTCGTTTTTTTCAGTCACCATGCTTCGCTGGCTGACAACCTACATTTCACTATTTTTCTTCACCATTTTCATAATTAATTGATGATAAACCTTTCCAGCTTCATTGTCTAGGCTTCATCAGTATTTCGGCCACACTATTATTGCATATTCTTTGTACTGGACATAATGTAAACGTTTTCTTCGTTACACGTATGCTTCCGTTCGCTGACTGGTTTACTCAGACCAGACCAACTAGCATTTACTCTGTCCACATATACATTTTTGTTGTATGTGTTACATTTTTTGGTGGTTCTTTCAAAACAATACCGAGTATCATTTCGCATAAACGATAACACGTTACATTAGACAGTTTTTGAACTGGCTGCATCCACATGCGATTACGATGATTAGACTTGCAAAAACATATGACCCAATCACCGGGCCTTAGCGCCAAGTTTGCCATCAAGGACGTTGTTTGAACTTCAACGCTTCGGCTCTTAATAGAAGATTAAACCAGTCGGCTGTGAAATCTAAATTAAACCATAATATAGTTTACAATTTTGGTTGAACGGAGTGCATATATACATCTTGTAGTATGGTCAGTTATTCTTGAACAAGGAGGCAGGATGGCAAATTATGAAAGGGCGCACATTTCTGGCGGTTGAATAGAAGATTAAACTAGTCGGCTGTGGAATCTAAATTAAACCATAATATAGTTTACAATTTTGGTTGAACGGAGTGCATATATACATCTTGTAGTATGGTCAGTCATTCTTGAACAAGGAGGCAGGATGGCAAATTATGAAAGGGCGCACATTTCTGGCGGTTGAATCTGTTAATCACTGATAGGAATACAGAACACAGTGGGTTGATATTGCTCGATTTATGTCCCGAGACATTTCGATTCATCGGTGCGACTGCAAATTAAAGAGAATTTGCATATTAATATAAAATAACTACAATTCGCGATGGTCTCGAGAGGCGGCTCAGAGTTTATTCTGTTAACCATAATCGAATATCCAGCGGTCAAAATTCAGCAGTCCAAATGGCCTATCAGTTTTTTCAAATATGTACCCTTTTTGATGAATGAACAGTATTCACGGCTGATTGGTCTTAACAGTCAAAGTTGGAATCCTAGTGAACATTATATATTGTTTGTTAGTTCGATCTACAGATAGCAAGGATTTCACTCAGAAATTGCTCATAGGTTATTTTCGTTATGGTAGAAATAGACTGTTATGAACAGAACAGAAATGTCTAACTTAGCATATTTTAGTGGTTACTAAGCCACCTTGTTTGTTTCTTGCTTACCCAGCACGTTTGCTACTACGCTTTAGCAGTTTAACGAATGTTGTAGCTGGTGAATTGTTCACCCAAGTTATTGCGTACTGTCGATGAAATCGTCTGTGACAACAAAATCAATGGACTCTTAGTGCTCTAAAACAATTTGACAATGTGCTATGCTTAACTAGTCGGTAGCCACATCATACCGTTTTCTACCTACTGATATGTCGTGTACTAAATACTCTTTCATAGAGTTTACTTGAGTTAACCCGAAGACACACTGGTCCTGATATTTTCCAGCGGTATCTTATCATAAGTTTTCATCGCGTTTGCGATACGTGTTTGTTAACTTATGTATTATTTGGTTTACATAATGGTTAGTGTTATAGCATGAAATAAAACAACACTCACTTCATTTTTTAAATCCAATCTCATTTTGACTCACAAGCACATGCAAACTTATCGTTTCTTCTTTGTTCTCACATATCGTTCTATTTATGTGTGACGATAGAACGAATGGTATGAAATGTCTTTTGTCTCCGTTTATAATGTTGGTACAACTACGGATTCATACCTTGAGTGCTTATCCTGAAAGCGTAACTCTATATTGCCAACTGGATTGCAATACTCATACAGATCTTGTCGAACAAACGTTTCAAATAGGGAAAGTGTACCACCTCTAATTAGAACGGATTATAAATGGCGAGGAAAGCTTTTACCGGGTAGCGGACTACGATGGCGATTGACTGTGCAAGAGCAAAGTGCAAATTCCGGTCCGGATGAGGTTCATGAATCAACAGTGAATCCTAAAATAGGCGAAAGGCAATTCCAGCACTTTCTTCCGAAGTGAGCCGGATAGTTACCTTATCCGAATTTATAGACTGCGTTCCAGCGTGGATTAGGTTTACTTTGAAATCAACTTAGTTCTCGAACATCTGTTAAGTGTTATCGTTCTTCCAGTGAACGTTTCGTGTGTCGAGGCAGTTTTGTAGAGTTCAGCATGGAGAACGTCAACCACCAATAGTAAATACTGTTCAGAATGTAGTGGACAAAAAGAGAATATGTAAAACGGCACTTGTAGAAACCCAACATAATGCACTTCGGCGATGGACTAAATTGAATTCAATTGCAAGTTATTATTGATTCAACTGACAAATCGGCTTATTGGCTAGAATAGGTGAGTCGGGCTGACCGGATAGTTTTAATCACAAACTCCACTGCTAAAACATTTACTATTGATATTCTTCGTGAAATTCATTATGTCAGTACTCTCGCCGAGAGTAAAATAGTTTCTGGGTGCTTAAGTATTCACACAGTTGGGACATTGTCGTCATCAAAATTAATCATACTGATGGCGTTGTTGATTATTCATACAGCAGCATTCAACGTAAGGAATCCAAGCAGGTGTTGCATTAACGTATTCCGTGCGTCCACAGGGATACCGTCTAATCAAGAAATGAATGGTATTATGCAAAGTTCACCTAGGTAACCGATGCTGAAGAGTAAATGCTCGTACTTATATTTACAGTCCGTTTACAATTTTGGGTATGCAGCTGTACAGGCTAATCAGTGTTAGTCTACTTGATCATTCGTAACGTTTGACATCGTAAACTATGTACGCATGCTCTGTACAATCTGAGCTTTGTAGATATTACGTACTATTTTATGAAATAAAACGAATAATTACGTCTTGCAAATTTTTAATACCTGTAGCACTTGTAGTAAATACCGCTGATTCTGGTAAACTGTTCCGCCTAAATTTAGAATGGATAGTTCAGGTCTATGAATATGCACTGTATGAAGTACTCCATGCTGTAGGATTTTTATCGGCAGTTACGTTGGTGAACGCAGATGCGGTGTTTGCTATAAATTAGCTTTACGTTCCCCGAAGTTAACAAAAACGGACTTATATGCTGCAACAAATTCGGTACGTTTCATGGACTGCGTGGCTTATATAGCAAATACAGTTAGTAGGCCTTTCCTTTGCCGTCTTCCAGTTACATTTTTCACTACATCACTTCGTGCGGATGTATTGGAACTTCTGAATTATTAACACGGTTTTTGTCCAATAGATTACTTAACATTTTCTACATAAATTATACGAAGAACCGGAGTCAGTAAGTGCAAAACACTTCAAATGCCACCATTGTGTTCGCCTTTTTATATATTTAAACAAGAATTGTCACAGGAACTGTCTCTGCCCACATAGTAAAGACGTATGCTATAGTAAGGTGTACTTGTGCTTCCAATTGCCCAAAATCAATTGTGTCGGTTTTAATTTATCAAATTATATTACCTCGTAAAATGGTGCTATAAATATATTAATTGGAACCGGGTCAATCAAGAGTTAACGTTGATTATTAAGCAAACACCGTACCTAAAATGCTAGCCCGAATATGACGGACGTTTTAAGTAAACATTTGTGCATACTGTAACACAATAGATGCCTTAGATATGATATTAGGACTTTGAAATGAATGCACACGCTCACTAAGACACAATATGAAAGGTTGGTTATACTAGTCCGAAGTTCGTTATGAGATGTATAGACCTTCTTGCCAACTTTTGACATTCATGATATTCTTGCATGCTCAAAAGTAATTATTTTTGGTGGATACGCAGGGCCTGCGGTGTATCTCGACGAATCGCATTAAAGAATATGTGTGATGGTTTCATTGAAGTGATCCACGGTCTGCTGAGAAAACCAGACAAAAATGGGCTTGTGTTAATTGCTGAGTCTCACAAGTATGGTTATGTTAACTGTTTGGATATTTGTGAAAAGAGAGTTACCGCGTCAAACACACATTATCTATTGTCAATGGCAACTGTCCTATCACGTGATCATACCCAGATACTAGTGTTGTGGACTACAGTGTGCTGAACTGTTATGTAAACTTGATCTTACTTGTTAACGTCTGTGTCACTAGTACATACTATTTTCCCGAGAAAGTAGGCGCGCCTGCAAAAACCCAATTCAAGCTGTTTGAACAGATTTTATAAGTTTCTATTTCTATACATATTTACGTTCTTATCCGCAAACAACGGAAGCTCATATTTGTCAGAACGTTGCTTCTTAATTCCGATCTGATTGTGAACAGCTCTATCAATCATATTTCCGCCGCTTTAAATAAGTGCACCCAGTAACCTTCATGCTGAAACCAAACCTTGTCTTCACAGTTATGGGGTGTGCAAGAAATCGATGTTATACAATCATCAGACGAAGTATATCAACACTCAGTGTAAGTTCTAAGAAATACTTGTATTTTTCGATGTCTATTTCATTTTTTATTGAGTAAATGTAGTATTTATTAAATGCCTGTAACTTGTGGTTGCCAACGTTATCAATGAAAGCAGGTGTTTAAAGTCTTCAGTTCACGTGAAGAGACGCAATTTTACGCGAGCAGACCCAATTACATTGCCTTGTCATTAATATTGAAGACCAGACTGGAGTTGAGAACTACCGTTTTTTATACAGCAAAACTTAGACTATTGCAGTGATTGACTCCTTCTTGATTTGATTCAAAATGTTTATATTAACTGAGAGTTTCTTAGTGATATCTCATTCATGGCGCCGCAGTATGTACGCTGCTCTGACAACATGGCCCCTTCAGTTAATCACACGTGAACCAACCAAATTAATGACTGAACGGTACACAATTTGAGTGCAAACTCTACTGCACCGAACTGTAGTAATGTGTATCAGATTGCTTACCCAAAGAAGCCAACATCATGCGTCGCGTAAAGACAAGTTAGTGGCAAAAACGCTGCTCCCACATGGCATCACGGCTTGTTTGGCTGGCCACCGGCAACCCGACCAAATATGTGTGTTGCTAAATGCTACTGTTTTGCTTAGTTTACATGAATAAAACGTAAAGCTGTGTTGTATGCTTCAGGACTCTTCCGCCCGGTCCTGTGTGCGCATAAACTGTTGACTCACGCAGTTTGTCTGCCTTGGTACTGATAACAGTCCTTGTTTTGTGTAAACCCAATCGCTGATTGTTTCTGTTGTTTTTGCTATTCGCATGTCTTATATATTCCAAGGTTTCACGTTCGTGACTGAAAAGAGTAAACGAAATGTTAACATCTCGTGAAGTATGTCTTCTACCGCTACTGGTGTTTAGCAACTGGCGAAAACTAACTGATGTGGGGCCAGTAAATGCAATCAAACAGTCATTAAGCTTCAAACGATTCTGTAAACGACAAAGAAGACTGGCCCATCTCTGATTACTTGACTGGTGGAGGTAGTGAACGAAAGGAAACATTCTGGAGCCAAGTTCGCCATCGGATGATCAATATATACAATGTGAACGTTTGCGACTAAGAGCTGCAACAAACGTTTTGCATTCCTAGTTGAAAATAGTTGGATCAGATGAAGTAGACCTTAACACTAGATATCGCCTATCCTGCAGTTGAAAGCGGTATGGTTAGACCGACATCGTTTCAATTAAGTCAACTGGATTTTGATTTATTGAGCATAAATATATGTATATACAGTTACATTTCGAATAACTTATAACCAAGTCACATATGGCTTCAACTTTCACACAAAATACACTTAGGTCAGTTGACCACTCTGATAAAAGCTGCGGTTTGCAGCACGAATGGCTGCCATTCCGTTGTCTTTTCATGGCTCTCTGTACCCACCAAATGAAATTAAGGGAAAATTCCTAATTGTGAAATGCCGCTGTAAAGTCTGAAATTGCAAATATTATTGATGTGTTTTACGGACGTACGTCGTATTTATGTAATTTGATAGTGCACAGTGTATTTTTCACGATTGAACGACTTGGATAAACATTTTGCTGGATTTGCCCGATATACCACATACCACTATAATATTGCTTCGATTATTATCGCGGTCGAAATAAGGCTGAGGTCTGGCGCCATTCGACTCATTAGATTTCAATTAATTTGGAGTCGTGGATAATTAAAGGTTATGATTTAAGGCTGCTGATTATATTTACTAGTTTTCCATAATCAGGTGAATATTGCTGAACAAATGGCGGAATTTAAATAAACCAAAATACATTGAACTCGTTATGTAAGGCGGCCCAGTTTATGCCACAACCAATTATTAAAATCTGCCACCTCAATTTCCTCATGTGAACAGAAAATGTATGAACTAAAACGTTTATGAATCAGACCAACTAGAACGTTTTCTGCTGAAAGTAAACCTATGTGGATTATAATCTTTCGTTTTAATTACTGAAGAAAAGCCATGTTGAGTGATGGCGTACGGTCGATTTTATTAATTAGGTAATAATTTCCGGAAATTAGACGAATTTTGTTGTGAAATGTTTATTAAGTACACGATAATTATTTATAAAATGTTATCCAGGGATTAGCATAAAACGAAGTATTCACATAAATATTCGAAAAACTAGGCATTACTAAGTTCGAAAGAAGGACAGCAAATAAATTTCAGACATTGCTGCATAAGAGACCACTGGTTCCATGTTAACTGGGTTAAATTTTTAATGATAATCTACCAGGCACACCACTGTAGACTGACTACTGATTATTTATCAATATGACATTCATTCGTATATGAATTCCGTTGACAAACCGTTGGTGATAAAATGAGTATCTTTGAAGTGTGAACAAAAGTGTTTACCTTAGAGGGGAATACAAAAAAGTCACACACTTGGAGTATGGTGCTCGATAAAAATCTACTGCAATCAGAAATCCGACAGAAATTAGTTTTATGAGTTTGGCAGCGAAGAAGGTGTGTTACTAACTATTCAGTTATGCTTATTTTTCTTGTCAACGAAGTCACCCTGCTAACAAACCGGTATTCAACACGAGTGATTTTTGCACATGTTGCTTTATGAAACGCGTATCTCTCTTTTAGATCTTACAAATCCCAGATTTGTAGTGAACTCATTGCAGATGTAAGTAGTGTAATCGAATTCTGCTTTTAGTGAGGCTCGTCAGTTATTCCTATACTCATTAAAATTGTAGTTTGAACCCAGATCATTCTTTTGCAGGACAACTGTAGTCACAACTACATCGCACAACTGAATACTCAATGAGAACACCCAGATACACCTCATTGTGAGCCTTGCTCAGATAGGTGGGATTGTCGACGAGGAAAAGATGTTATCTAAATAGGAAATTGTTCGGCGTTTAGCGTTGAGGCGAAACATGTATTTCAAGTTGGGTAACACCCCGGTTTCAACAAAGCTTTGTGCATCCAGATTGATTCTCCAGCCAACCTTTCCCAAACAGAAGCATTATACCTGGGTTTTAACCTTGTGAGAATTCATCCACAGAGCACACCTTTATGATAGCCTAGATGAGTTAACTGTATCAACCGTTGCGCCCTTGAACTTACGTCGGAAACGATGGAGGTATAATATTCGAACGTTCAACAACCTTCGCTTGCCAGTAATGATCAGGTCGCTTGATCGTCTTGATGGTCGAGACAGTAACTGTTCTGTTCACTTCAGTCAATCACCCCACAATTAGGACATACGAGACAGGTCGGATTGTCCGAATCCATCAAAGCTAATAGGCAATATTTCAACTGACACATTGCCTCGTGATAATCCGGCTGAATTTCTAGTTCAGGCCGTGGCATGGGTGTCATTGTTGACAAGCTCCGCAAAAACTCAACACTCTAGTCTTGTGCCTCCTTTTGAGAATGGCTGCTTGAAATGTCTGTTGGAATGCGATAACTGCGAACATTTATGAATAATTTTCAGCCTGGAATTAATCATATTCTCGAATTATGTGTGACATTGAATACAACACATGTTTCATTGCAAACGGTGATTGATCCCCATCGATTGCTCTCAATAAGGACTGACACATTCAAACAGATATATATTTTTAATTAAACTTTCAGTAGATTTTCGTTGCATAAAAGAGTAATAAAGTATGTTTTATTGCTCACAACGTTTTATAACCGTTTTAATCCACTGGCGAGTAATAAAATTGGTCAAGTTTTGTTCAAACCTAGCGAATTCCTTGCTTGCTAAATGACCTTCTAATCAATTGAGGTGTTCGATTGTCACAGTTTGCACACCCGCAAAAAGTACCGCATAGATCTCTAACTACATTGCAACTGGATCTCACAAATGGCCAGATCGTGTGATCAACTTGGCTGTCAACTCGATACCGTCTTATCCTGCAGGTCGTAAACGCACCACAATTGCCTTGAAACGTCACGGTTTCCAGTGTATTGATTTACAGACAAAAACAGTTAGATTATTATAATTAAGCTTATGAAACTGCATTCTATATTCCTCGTGCATGCCGCATTCACACCGTCGTCTGCTGATGAACTCTTTTGCAATTTAGCCCTAGCACTACTCGACATTAAAACGATGTTGGGATGCGAAGAACATTTCCCTGGTTGGGGGTTCCCTTTGTTTTGTGATTTCTGTTTTGCCGGTAGCAATAATGAATATTAAATGAATGGACTGTATGATTATCTAGTTCTAACAGAATAAAGTATCACGTTTTATTCTGTAATGAATAAAAGCCGATCAATCAGATTAAAGTGATCCACTTTTATCGAAAATCTTTGTATCGTAATTGAAGAACAAGCATGATATATCAAAATATAGTGAACGGTACTGAGTTCTTCCCTGGGTGTGTCGGTGAGTAATGCTTGAATTCAAAGCTAATCTTTATATGCGCAATTTTTACTGCCCTAATTTACCTAGCTGTATCTATAAATGGAACCCTTAGTAATGCATACTGAAATGCGCATAAGTGAACGTAAAATACTTCACCTCACCAGTCACGTCATCCAAACATAATAGGAGAACTGATACCACAAACAACTCAGAGGTAAAATGTGAAGAGTTACACGTTACAGGTGCTTTTTTCATGAGGCTATCATAAGAGGTTTTTGAAATCAAGGTGTTCTCTACATTTCTTGTTGATTTATTCTGTTAACTAGTACTCTGATGCATAATTTATTGCGAACTGATTTTAGAACGAAATTATCCCTTATCAGATTGTTCAAATCCTAAACATAAGTTAGATTTTAATATCGATGTATCAAAATGCCAACAAAGAACAACAAACAGTTTGTAGATGAACATGTAAAAATAAGCAAACATTAAGAAAACTCTCGCCATTGCGGTATATAGATATGGTAACATACTGAACTGTTTTTCATACGATTGCTTTGCGTAATATCTGTCCGGGGTGGGACAATGAGTTTTGTGTGCCAGTAGAACGGATGCACTCATAAACCATATTAGTAGGAATGTAGAAGAAATGCTTGTGAAATCCAATTGTGTTTGTTTGTTCCACATCAGTTCGAATAATTTCACCATAGTCCACTCTTACTGTTGAAAGCAAATGATGAGTTGACTGTTATACTCTGTAACAAGCGGGACTGCATCATAGTCTCAATTTGAACTTCAGTAGTTGCTATATATAAAAGTCTGTGCTCAGTATATGGACAGCGGTTTGTACTGAGTCACAAATAAAACTCCTCGTTCAGCAGTAAGTTGCAAATCAAGTTGGCAAGATGCAGACTGGGAAAGAGATCGAAATCTAACTCGTCAACGAATCCATTGAGATGGGCATCTGGATACAGATAGGTGGATACGCGAACACAATGACACAACGATGGACAGACAGAAACATACAAACACGCAGAATGACAGACAGACGAACGTGTGGGTAATCAACCATTCGTACAACAGAGAAACATATTGTATAACGTAAGGAAATAGCCAAAGCCTAATAAAAATGACCAAACATAGATACATACGTATACAAGGAAAGTAAATACAGGGGGCATTAATTTTCCAACAGCCACTTTCAAACAACCAAAAGTAAGTTGCATTTTTATGCGAATATCTTCAGCTTGATAACCTAGTCCACTGAACGGAGATGTCTACTGTAGGTTGTTTGCTAGCATGTTGTAATCGCTTGATTTTTGTCAAGATAATGGCTGCCATGGAATTCCCTAAGCCATAATCTGATGAACGGGCTTGTTCGTGCTGTTCAAGTGGAAAATTTCACATTCGGCCATCGGGCTGGGACGGCCAAAAGAAACAGTACACAATGGATTGTGATGATGTTTACTAACACCTGAGATAAACCTATTTGTTAGCTACGAGATGTATACAGCGCAACGAAAGAAGATTTTACACTGTTGTCATTATACACCCGCTTTCATGTGTTTACAAGGTAACGTCATTGTGTAATAGAGACCTTCAAAACTAGTCACAGTCATGGCTGAAACAATGTGCATCCAGTCCGTAGGGCAACAACTGTAAAACGTTCACCTATCATCTGTTGGTCATTATCAAAACCCTACACCGATGTTGAAAACGTAAATGTCTTGCTGCGAGGATTCCATGGCAACCGGCAACCAATATGTAAATGCTGAGCCTCATGGCGGAACATAACAGGGCAGTGAGTCTACGTCAACGTTTAGATGATAATTAATGCAATTGATGCATTCAAGAGCTAGGTGTTAAAGATAACCTTGTCTTGGCAAACGAACCTTTAGTCTTTTGCTGGAATTGGATGTCACAGTTGCTGTACTATTGCGAGGGAAGTAGAAGTCTAATCATGAAGCAAAGCTTCTTAACACCATTTACCCAGTGTTGGCGGAATAGAGAGATCTGGTCTCTGACGCTGATTCAGGTCTGGCTGTGGTCTGATTGTTTCGAATCTGGGTGTCTTCGTTAACACACTTAAGAGGGGTTACGATATTGTGCACGTATCCAGTAATTCTTTGCCGTTAGAGTAAACTCGAGGTACAGATGATTTGCCGGCGGTTTCATTCTGTTTAAAATTGTTTGTTAGCCAATTTCAGAAAACTCTTGAACGAGATTCTCAATATGCCAAACGAACAAAAGGAATCACCTCAGGCAGATAAACGTTACAACTATTTTAGCAAATGATATTTTGTGTCACGTAAAATCACTAACGAACAGGTCAGTTGAAAATTAACAGAATGAAATATTGACAAATACGTTGCTTTACGACGGCATCAAAACACTAGAACATGTTTGGTAATATCCAATTTTGTGCGCAGCGGTGCAGAAGAAAACAAGGTTTCCTCTAAGTTCTGTCTGTTTTTTGGCGGTAAACTCAGTGACTGAAGACAAACTCTGACAAACTGCTGCAACCGATACACCCAGAAGATAATAAGTTGTTGCTGTTTGTTGAGGAACTTCACAAAATGTGGAAACCAGTTGTGGATGAACCTGCCTGAAAAATGCAGTCCATCATGAGCTATTCTATTAGACTCGAAACGTCGATAAATCTATTGTAGTTGTTTTGCAGATGAGGTGAAAACCACACTGTACCTAGCCAGACTGGCCATGCTCATCATTATCATCATTCTATTTCTTCACAGCTCACATTTCGCGGCATCAGCACAAAATGTGTACGTTTGCTATCGAAAGGATGTACACGCAGTGTGGAGTAATATATGTCAATCATGGTTTACATGTTGACATATTGATAACGCAACTAGAAACAAACGCGGTTGGGTTGTTTAATTCAATTCGAGTTGTTGAGAATAATACAGCACACAGCATGTCTTTAGATGTAGCTTGTTCTATTGCAGAAACAAAGGCTTCTCAATTGTGATACTAGTGTGCAGAATGAGCGGCTGACTAGCAATAATACATCTGCACAATCAGAAACTGAGCACAAAAGAATGATTCTTTATTGCTGTTGTTTCTTTGTAACCAGATAATTACGCATAGTACTAAATAAGCGAACTGAGTCAGGCGTTCGTAGGTTATTATTACTTATAGTGCACCGCGTAATTCGTTACAAATTGACGCTCAATATATACACGTCCAAATGCACTCAGCGAAAATATATGTCATAGTCTCCATCATTGAGGCATGCAACTTCCATAGTTGTAATGGGAGCAAGATTCACTGGACCAGTGAGCTAATTTTGTGCAATGAATTTGAGCAACATTTCGATTTAACTCTGTCATCAAAGTACAGTTATATCAGCATGATACTAATTTACACAGGCCAAATATTCTTTGGTGTGTCTGTCTTCGGCATACGGTAAGAACAGCAGTTAGTTCACTAATAAGTTACTGAAGACTCGCATGAAGATTCAGATTTCAGTGCCGACTAAACGCAAAGCATGGCCTTCAAGCACTCCATCGGAAGCGCTGTTTTTAATTGTTTACGTGAATGGTTCCAATTGTGGACTAAGTTCAAGTGTAACTATTTGTAGCGCTTTTACACTGGACCTGCTGAACCATTCGTTCACCGTCACTGCAACTGTACATAAGACAGCGTCACTCGCATTCGCGTATAACAGAAGTCCTGATCCACTGAATCATATAGCTTTCAGGTTGTCGTTACCATCTTTTGCAGCAAACTTTTACAGTTCCGAAAACGACAACAAAATGATAATACCTATAGTCATCACGCCGCCCAACTACCTAAAACTAGCTATAACACATTCCTCTGGATGTTACTGCTACCCGACACGAAGGGTACATACGCAAGTTTTGTCTCCAAATTGTCATCATTTTAGCGTCGATATTGCGCGCACTTTCTAAGACCAAACCTTTCAAATGGATACTCCACAACCACCCTAAAAGTAACGGTCGGTGGCAAGATTCGTATATTGGATTTTCACTTAGTTACTTTCGTGCCCGCTGACGGCGTGTAGTTGGATGAAATTTAGCTCTTCAAACACGTGGTAAAATCAAACTGAAACTATTCAAAACGTTTTCATTAAGGTCAGGTCCGTGGTTAACATTGAAGGTAACATGCGGTAGTTCAGTTCAATACTAGCAAGGCATAAGTATTTATGGTAAATCAAAAGTTTATTATATGAGCCAATGGAGATTACAGTATACTACCTGCAGCCTGTCTGTTTGATACATTTTCCTAGAAATAACAATCCATGAAGCAAACGTCTAAACAAAACCTCATCAATATAACAAAACATAACAAGGACTCGAGATCACCACATGAAATTGGTTGACTTCAGAAAATTGTGCACACAAATAACTGTAATCTTTTGTAAGGGCCTCATAATCTATAATGGAATGTATAACTAATCAAACTAGTATGTTTAAGCCGATTTAACTTTGTGAATACATGGTAATCCTAGAAGGTACAACGAACTTGTGGAGGTTATCGCAAAAATGCATGTCGTACGTCTCCGTTAATCACTTTGACGATTTGCAAGGAAAAAATTACATGAGGTGAAAGAACGTATCTTACCGTTGTTAGTCTACAAGTACCCGCATCACCGACCACGAAAATCCATGGAATCTTACTCGTCTAGCTCAGATCTCAATTTAACTTACTGCCTGCTCATTCACGTATAGTTAACTTGAAACTTTTCAGAATATCATGCAAAAATTTCATTAATTCGTTCTTTCTTCAGTTGTAAGAAATAATGTTCTCGACAATTTCTAGTTTATGGATTTTCGGATCTGGGCGAACGGTTCGAAGAGGGCAATTTGCAAAGTAAAATTTGCCGGTCTTTGGAATCTACCGGAAAAGCGGCAGGTCACTTACGATATTTCTAAACCATCCTTCTAAAAAATATATATCTGTTAGATCGAAATGCGGCCGGAAATACACTAGATACACTATGTCTCAAGGGGTTCATGTGAGTGTCTGGTACATTGAAGATTGCAGTTCGGGATACTTCATCGTGATAATTACGTATGATTACTGCGCATGTCATGTGGCTAAGAAATACCTGTCAAGTGACGTTGGTAACGCGATGGTGAACAAATAAAGTATATATAATATTTAAACAATATTTATGTTACTCATAAGTAGTTACAGTTTGTTCGAAAAACGCATGCCAATGGGTGCTTTATGTCGGAATCACATGATGGCATGTTTCCGCGTCGTTTACAGTTAGGTTTATAGCATCAATCATGCATTACAACCAGCTCCGTTGAAAAACGGATTTGTAGACAATAGTTAAGTGAACTGAGCTGTCAAAATCACTTGGTCTATTCAGAAATCAGTCGTAGCTTAAAGGTAATGCCAAATCCGTTGACACTTGTTGAATTCGATCAGTTCCTCTAGTTTAAAGTAATAACGTTGAAATCAAAGTTGACGAGGGATGGCAATGAAATCTAGATTGCATATACCGAAGAATCGATGGTGTCAGTTTTGTCGGTGGTAATGACTTCGTAGATCGTACTGACAACACTTCGTCCAGTGCGTGCAAACAAGCTGCACTCAGTCGACTTATGAAAGTGGAACTATGGTTGCAAATGAACTAGCTGATAACCTAAGATGTATACCGATCTACTGCACTGCTCAATGAATTTTATCTATCCATTTTTATGTACTGAACATACTGTATACCTTCCAGTGCCTACCAATTCAAGGTGCTGATGGTTAGGATGTCACACCTGAAGGTTTCCTAAAGAAGGAAGCAATTCATGGGGATTGTGTACAGTAAATTATTGAGTAACTGCGCCGTACAATAAAATGTTCATCAATGTTTGTGAGTTGCTGCCGGATATTCACATTAAGAAAGCACGGTAAAGCAGCATTCAAGCTATGTGATACATATGAATATGAGATGCAAAGTTTGAAATTCACGAGTAAAAAATATTGCAAATTTGGTTCTAATAAGTGTCAGCGTTTGGTCGTCCTTTCTATTCGGACACTGTGAAGTTGTAAAACTGGCAGCGTGCCGATCGATTTCACTGCAAGGCAGATCGAATGGCCAAAGTGTTACCAAATTATGCGCGTATAAAATTATTTAAAATCATTCTACTGATTGAAAACCTGTTTGTTACTAAGTGAAAACACATACCAGGCTCTTGAATCACTTAATTTATTGTGTTGATGACACTTGTAATTACTTACTTCTTGAATGAATTACTGGTTTCGGATTTAGAGTACTTCAGGTACTTTCTCGCGAATCATAGTTTTATTCGTTCTACAAGCGACGAAATACTAAACGACAGTGGTGTAATAATGGTTGAAATCAACGAGTATCCATGGCACAGATGGCTGGATAATTTTTAAAATTTTCACTCATGTCAGTTAGGTTGCATATTTGTGAAACACCAATTATTAGTGTCAAGTAGAATATATTCAACAAAGTTGATAACCAAAGACACATCTGCAATGCACGGGTTTGATAAGTTTTCTTCATTTGTTGTTTGATTTTCAACACAGATATTCAGATAAGCATTGTTGACGTCCAACTTGCTTCCATAAGCTTGCTAGCAACCACTTGCATACCTGGCAAAGTGCGTTGTTTTTATTTGTTTGGAAATGAGTAACACTCACAGTTCACCGATACTTTAGCTGTCAAAGAAACCTTCCTTAATGATGACTTCAAAAAGAAGAATTAGATTAACGTTCTATCCATATTCGAATATATCTCTATTTAGGCGAGTGTCCGAGCTCAGATCGAGACATTTTATGATGCGGGCGTATTGACCAGTGTTCCGTTGGTTCCATATCATACGTTCGAATAACTTTCCTGAGTACTATGTTGAAGACCCAGCTAGGTTTGTGCCTTGTCAGTACGCAAGTGGTTACAATGCATGTGAGGCAATTACTATAAAACGTACAGGCTTATGAACTGTGTGGGTAAAGGGAATTTCGTTTGGAATTCTCGATGGCTACAAATTCACAAAAGAAAGGAACTCACGGCTAGAGATTTTCATGTTGTTATAAAACATCTTAACTCTGTATGGATACCGCAAAAATTCGTTTGACCTTCAACGTCTCTTCACAATAAAAAAGCGATTTATGGCAGTCATTTGCATTACTTCAGTACATGGCTAAGGAACCGCAACACTCTGGCAGCCGTGTTAAACAGAAAGTGCTACTATTCTTAAGGTGATTAGATAGCTGTGTACTGATTAACGTGTTTTTCAAACTCTAGTCTAACATGCATATAATCTCGCCCACTCTATATCTACTTCCGTTCATTTCTTTCAAAAATCGTCTCGATTTGGCATTTATCCGTTTTGGCCAAAACTCCTACTAAGTAAAATATCCGTTATATAACCCCTAATTGTCTGTCATCTCCAAGTGTAATACTTACTTTCATTCAGAACCACATTGTGTATACATATGAAGGCAACGAATTGTTGCAGAGGTTTTCAAATGTTTGTTCAATAAACACATGCTTTTTACCTTGTGCACTTTGAAATAAAGATAGTCTTACATGCCATGTTCATTTGGTCAACCAGTACCTGCCCCACTGTCAATTAGTTAGCTTCATTCAAGACTGATATATACAAACTGTTTATCGTACGTAAACTCCGGTAGGAAAATCCCGTTATTCGAGTTGATTATTCATTACGAATCCAGTCGTAAATATTAGTAAAACCGTACTGCCAGTTTTGAACTAACCCCAGCTAAAAAAAGAGCTGGTGAGAAGGCTGTTTGCAGCAAAATGGACTAATTTAATAGTCACGTTCACCGAAGATTATGTGGTTTGAAACCACTGATACTCCTCCAAAATCCTGAGTTGAATAGCAAAATTTGAATGAACACTGATTGATCCTTAACGGTCGTATATGGCATTTGTATGATAAGAATACCGTAGCAAGCGCACAGCAAAATGACATATACATCTGAGATTTGTATTACCAGCACACGCTACGAACATAACTGATAAGATAAACGGACGAGTGAGAAACAGGAATTTTATGTGCAGTTCCGAAACCGCGTTTTTGATTTCAGCGCTAATTATCTACCACGAGTATTTTCTGAAGCTACTAAGCGTTCTTGTTACATTTGGCTAACACATTTATGCTAGTACAATCACACTCAATCTCAAATATATTTTTTCAGATTTGCGGTAAATAACCCCCGAATGCAGTATTAAAGTAGGAGTCAAAAACTTTGCTCACCAACAGAACAGTGGTCATTCTAAACTATTCACTCGTTTTTTGAAGCCATCACATTGGATTCTGTAATCTTCTGGCGACTAGTCTCGCATAGATTAGCCGGATATAGCTTAAAAATTTGCTT
>JTDE01000069.1:146848-187521 GCA_014338405.1 Paragonimus skrjabini miyazakii
GCCTACTGGAATTGCTACGCAAATGGTTTCTTCCGTGTACTTTAACACTTCTGTTCAGTCAGTTTAACAAAATATTGACCTGTATTCAACAAGAGATTTTCTACTTTGTTGGCGAGAATACTACTGCAGACTATCTAAACAATTAGCTGGGTTTTTAGCTGATTCAAGTTGAACAGTGTACAATAGGTTGTAATCTCATCAGATTAAAAACCATAGTAGTGTGATTCACATCATGTCTATGACATTTCACTGATATTTAGCAAAACTTGTCTAAGCGTCATCTGAAGGTTCATAGTTCTCCAGACTAGTATATTTTTAATGCAATTTTTGAATCGAATTATGTAGGGAACAGAAATACGGCTTGCGAGTTAATTAATATCTTTCCAAGCACATTTTAACTATTGACTTAAAAGTGACGTTCACTTGAGCTTGGTCACATTAGATGCATCCTCATTACCGAAAATCTGCATTTGCGCCACAATGAATTTCAAGCATACTACGAGTGGCAGATTGCCAGTGATTGTAAGGTCGCTTTACACGTTTACCTTATAATGGCTTACAGTTGGATTAAAGTGTTTTTTTAATAGTTTCCATCCCTTGTTTACCGTCGACGAATAGATTGGAACATGTTATGATGGAAACAAAAACGACTAATCTGAAAATGCAGCTGTAATTTTCAGTAAAATACATAACTCTCTATCGTCGCGTCGTCGTTGACAAATACATCATCAGCAGAAGTCGGTTTCAGATGCCTGCGCTCTTCTTTTTTATCATGTCAACTATATGAACGTTCATTTGAACACAATACTTAACTTTTCCAACTCAGACAGAATCAGGTGATGTGCGCGGTCTGTTAACACGAAGGTGTGTACATCAATTTAATCTGTAAAAAAGTACACCAACACCAATGATTCTGTTGAACCGGAGTGTAACAGAAAGGTCCGTTTCACTTTTTCCAACAAACAGCTGGAACATTCACACCAGTCAGGAGCGAGCTACGATTTCTGGTCCATCAATTTCCTGAAACTGGTGATAGTGACAGGTTAATTCCCAATGCTGATACCATATCTTGTTGCGTTTTGTCAAACAGGGACAGTGGGTAAAAACGCCTAGCAATTACAAATTGTTTAACATATACATCAGAGATAACGGTTTTTTAATGATCAGTCTATCTATGTTCGACCACATGAAAACCGTGTTCTCCCTTTTATGAATGCTTGAAGAACAAACAATAAATCATGAGTTCGTCATTCAGCTCAAATTATTGATCGGTGATTTTGGGTCACAAATCAACATTTTGTCCGTTAACTTCAACTACATGAATTTTAACGTTTGAAACAAACTGGAATCCACTACCATGCATATGTATCACTATTTAACGATGTAAAAAAGAAAATGGTTTACGTGAAGATGATTAAGATATTCAGCGATTTTTTGAACGTGGCGATAAAGAGGATGTTATCACTCCACCTTATAGGAACGATTTTCATAACCAAACTATCTCAACTCTTCGTTTGGTGTTTAAAGTTTTCACCTGAGTTTATGTGTGTAATCAATTTTTGTAGGTTTTGGTTGGGTAGACTTTGAAAGGATGATCCGAGATTAGTACATACGGACGGTTGAGATTTCCTGCTTCATAATTCTTGTCAATAACATTTTTGTGGTATAGTGCCAAGACAATCAGAGAATCAGCCATAGCCAATGGTGAGTAAACTAATTTCCGGGATTACTGACGAGTGTACTGCATGAATTAGGACACGAGGTACGTTCGTTTCTAACGTTACCTTTTTTATTAAGTCTCACAAAATAAAAGTAGCTCATGTGTGAGCAAAAGTGGCTGAAAACTGTATACTGGCATTCACCTCACTTACAGACAATGTTTCCACACAAACCTGTAATTTGGCACATTTGGTGAGGGCCGATCACTAGTATTGTTCGTTTGTCGAAATAAACTAAAAAAAGCTGTTTGTTAGTTATTCTTTTGAGATCAGTTGGTACAAAAATATGTATATATGTACTGTGTTCCATGCATTTTATCGTACACTGAAGTGAACAGTGAAATAAAAGTTTCAGTCTGAATTTGCTGCAATTTGTATCAAACAGACAATGTATGCATCCAACACAGTATTAGTATGCAATTCACTGATAGAAATCGTAATGCAGGTTCATGATTTTCACGTAGATTTTGACATATACATTCTAACCAGTATGAAAACAGATGAGGGAGACATGTTTCTTAATAGCGATTACCCAGGGGTAATTACTAATCATTATGGGGTTCCAAGAATGGTTACCTGTTCAGTCTGAGTTTCCGCGATCTCATTAATTGTTCGCAAAAGCCAGCACATAAGTCGGTTGATGTCGTACTAAGTGATCACACAAAAGGTGGTTAGGATAGCGAGAGAGCTTGAAACAACTAGTGTTACTTACCCTAAGCTGATTCGTACAGTTAGCTTATGATAACTCCACTAAGTAAACAAATGCAACATCGTGGTCAAAACGCTCCAGATATCCGCTAATCTTCATTTTTGTAATTTACCAAGATTTCGTCGGCTTAATCAACCAGCATCTACCTTTAGAATGCTACACAATTTGCAAAACGTCAACGAGTCAATTTGCCACAGTACATTTGCAGTTGTTAAATCAATTCTGAACTTCGACGTCAAGAAAGTGTTTTAACTAGACTGTAGTTATTACGAGCATGTGCTTAATAGTTAGAGTCCGTAGTTGTTATCGTTTATCAGGTATATGTAAGTAGTGAATTTAAAATACACATCTTATTGTGATGAATGATCAAGAATGAGGCGAGGTTATTCCAACAATCAATAGAACATCTTAACGAAGTTGTGAGTTGTCGTCAAAATCCCCGGCGGATGTACTGCGAACAGCAGAAGCGACCGAAATGTTTATTGCTTAAACAGGCGAGAAATGATTGTCAAAAATTTTCGACAGAAAGCGTAAGCCACACGCACATAACCAGGTAGACGTGCGCACAATGTTTGAATAAGAATCTCGTTGCGCTGTAGATTATAATTTCGGTAGACAAACCGGAGCGCATAAGTTGTCTGGAAAAGTGTGAATAGGACAATAAAGTTCTTGCAGCACTGTACGACTTTTCACTACATTATTGCCATGTGACAGTGTTGGCCCCCCGCGTGATTTGGTTTATCAGGCAGTAGATCACTTGGATCATCTAGTCATGTTGTGCCGAAGCTCAGTCGTGCCGATTACCTAGCAATTATTGAAGTACGTTGATCAAAGCGGATGTTAGAAACACTCACTGGAACTGGGCAGAAAATGAGTCTGCCTCAAGATCGTAGACTGAAGTATAATTCTATAAAGTAAGCTGGTTGAATTAGTGAGTGCTCAATATTGAAACTTCAGTGGAAGCATACTGCCGGTTTCCTGGTTGTTGGAAATCATCGGGTATGCGTACTAGGTGAACTTTGGTCAGGTAGCCTCACTAAACCACGGACGAAGCTCAATCCGAAATGAACAAAATGGCTGACGCGCAAAACAATGATCATTCACACTTTTCAACATAGTATTGTCAAAATACCGTACAAATCTTAGTTTCAAACGAAAATTGTTCGAACTAATAAAGTTATTAATTAATAACAATACCGTCTTGTTGGCTCGCCAGCTCAAAATAGTTTGAACCAACGACTTCTAAAACGCATATTAAGTGAGAGTGTTTAATTTGTCTCGTGTCGTATGGGATTTAGTTACGTTTCAATTAATAACAGGGATATTCATTCCTGTTGCGCCTACTTCGCTAGCTAAGTACCAAAGTATCGCACGGAAGCCCAGTACACAAACAAATCCATACACTTTTGATGTACATAGCTTGATTCAAAGAATAAACTAAGATTTACGTCTCAGAGCAAGTAAAAAATGTGACCCTGGGATTACTAGTAAAAAAGTGATCGCCGATACGTGTACGATGAAATCAAGATGGATCATTCTTGGTGCAATAAAAGACCGATATGTGTTGTGACATGCCTCACTTTAAAGAAATGTGGATGGCGACAAACTTCGTTATCTGTAAAATGTTAGCGTATAAATGGATATCTTGAGTGGTATGAATGCAACATTCTGACGTACACGCAATGTATTTTTGTCAAGCCCTTGCTCTATGGGATGTTTGGAAACAGTTTGGACTTGAGGAAGATAACTACCACTCCGTATCTAACTCCAAATTGCATGAATCAGCAATACGGTTTGTAAAGGTTACAGTAATTTCATCCGAGTGCACTGGAGGAGTCAACGTATATGGAATAGAGAATGTATGCTAATCATCGGAAGCTGAAGGGATGGCTGAATGGCAGTGAGATAGCCAATAGCGGTTTGAAAAACATAACTATAACAGTTCGGGGGTGCAAAACACTTGCTGGCCAGCAGCATTTATACACGACAATCATGATTTTTCTTCAAAAAATGGTTTTGTTAGCTTGTCATTTGCAAACTCGACCTGGTCTGCTAAATGATTTCGTGGAACTTCGGGTCGAACTCGCTGGCTGATGTCAATGCCATCGTGGATATGGATAATTTTCAGAAGTGAACAGATCTAGACTGAGATCGTGTATCAGTCGCGTTATGGTTGAGATGGAGAATTTTCTGGACAAAGCCAGTTTGTTCTATCCCAACAAGGTTGCTGTGAGCTTCTTTATACTATAAAAGGGCTACGTCTGGTATATCAGCAATGCACAAAGAACCATCTCAGCACAAACAAGTTATCTGAGGAATGTTGTGACAGGCATTGCCGCTCTCCATTTTGTCTCAGTTTTGCGCACAGTTGCAACGTGAGCTTTCATTAAAGTACAGGTGATAACAAGATAACACGAGCCTAATTGAAACATTTGAAAATAGCGAATGATTTGTTGTTTTGCGGTAACAATGTTATACGGCCGGCACAACCATTAATACACAAATTTAAGCTTTCACTTCATCACCTGCTCACAATAATTGGGTTCGAGTTATGCGTGCATGAAGCTAATGCACTACAACGTTGTGAATGGCAACAGACACACTAATGGAAAAAAAACTGCGGTTGTAGTATATAAAAGCTGTTGGTAGGTTAGCCACGAACGGCGGTGTTGTTTTAGCGTGAGGATAACGACAGCGCAGAATCTAAGTGCAGTTTGTCATATACCTCGTCGCCATGTATAATCCTGATTCCGGGTTGTCGGGTTGATCTTCAGAAGCACTTGTCGAATTAAACAACCAAATCAAACATTTTTCCCCAGGAATACTTTACACAATTTTTATTAGAAGTTTACACTGAACCATAGTTTTGATCTGATCAATAATACTAATGTTGATAAACAGATTTTGTGCTGTTTTCCTAAGGAGTTCAAAAACCTTCAATCATGAAATTCCAAGAATATTTCTTTAAGTATGACGCACATTCTTCTTGATCGCATAGTACATTTTAACTGGTGTAACAAAAGGTTTGAAATGATGTCTTTTTCAGAATAAGTCACACACAGTTTGGATTTCCAATGAAACCAAATAGCCTTCTTGGATAAACAGAACAGACATTTAGTTAAAATATGTAACCCCACAAAATGGTCGTTCTCAGTTTGTTTTTTGAAAGAAAAAAACCTTTCAACCACTGCCATTTACCCAACAATACTATCTACAACAAAACGCAATTACCCATTAGTCATTTTGCTTATGCTAACCCCAAACTAACAGATGTATCTTTCAATCACAACACGTAATTCAGCAACTTGGCCAACATAAAAACTAAGATGAAGTTACGTTTGTTTGAGCTGAACCATCCGAATACCTTACTTAAACATTTACCTGATAATTGGTGAAATAATAGACGCAGTTAAACAGACACATGAAACAGATGACAAAAGTCGAGTTCGTCAATTGCGAAAGTTTCCATCTAGACAAAGTGGACTAGTTTATCGTGTCGATTAGTTACAACAACTCGACCTCTGTTATAAGTAGCTAGATCATATCATATCGCTCAACCCTGTGCCCACTTAAAATGGTTGATGTGAACCAGTTGCTGACCTTCAGTGTGTCAAGTTGAATAGCCACTACGTTCAAAGTACTTGTTTTTGTAAACTTCAGCGACAACATCATGAGACAACGTTATAGTTTGCAGCAGATTATGCAATCACGTTTTGCTGTAAGTCCACGATTTTGGACAAGCAAACCAAAACATCACACGCCGCACTTGTGAGGAGTATTTTACTGCCCAATTCCTCTAGGTTAACTGACGACTGCAGACAAATCACGTGATTCCAACCAAATGATATGGCTTGGTCAACAAATGTTTTACTAGATGCGGCATATGGAATGCACTTTATTCAGTTGTCATCAGGATCATAAGGAATCTTTTGGTGACGCTTTTCAAAACTCAACCGCACGATTGAAAAATGTAACCGACGTCGCTTCCCACAAGGTAAGTTAGTACATCCCAACGATTTTAGACAGGTTGCAATGAAATATTTACTTCGTTCAATCCACGTTGTAATCCAAGAAAATGTGTACCCATTATTGCGAAGAGGGACGTATTGAACAGATGGATTATGCACTCTTCCTCTTGTAACCAGGTGGAATGTTCTATAAAACCTAATAAGTGCTTTTTACGATAGATGGTACGTTGACACTATTTCGACGGTTTACATCAACCTTTTGCTTGCAGTGATTATCTTGTCATCACTGCTTACACAATCGTAGTTGTCTTATCATCACACAATTCAGTCTTCCAAAAATTCTACCATTTATGTTGGACTGCTCTCCATTACTAAGGTGCGTTTTTCTATGGTCACGACTGTAGACATTACACGTTTACCCATCTTGTGTGGTGCTGCATTTATTCAGTAGTGAATAGTGTTGTACTTATCATATTCATGCAATCTATGTTGAAATTTTCGCAATTCCTTTAGTGATATTCTCCTTGGTGCGTTGGTTGAAAGAAACTTCGATACAAGGGATGCTGATTTAAACATTGCACTTAGATTACAGACTGACTTCCCAGTCAAGGTCTGATAGTATAACTTGATCTATGAAACCACTGTGCGCCATCAGATATGTCAAAAGCAGCTATGCGGGGAAAAGCCTGTGTTCCCATATGTTACGAAAAAACATTTGGTGAACGTCAGAGTATAGAAGCCGAGATAACACTCTTCCGACTCTCTAAATTGATTCACTATGACGTACACGTTGTGAACCAACATTATCGTCCATTTGTTTTTAGTTTATCGATTCAACCAAGTGAGGTATGTATGTCGGCGGAAGCTAGTCAGTAGGATGTTGTGTGCTCACGCCGCAATTCTGAAAAGAAACAACCGTTATTTAATACGATGTACGTTAACATCGCCTGGTTAGATGTGGTAAAAGGTGGACTTGTGGCGGTCTTTTGGCTTTGCCGCCGGCTGTAAAATCAGTGGGATAAACAGAAACGCGGATAACCTGTAATAAGTCCTTCGGTACCAATAATCTGATTAGAAACCAAACTTGTAACCGACATTAACCCGTAGTTACCTTTAGTTGGAATCAGTATTAGTGTTTATCATCAGTGAGTGAATATATATGAGCGTATATATATACATATGATTTACGACATTGCAACGTAGCTATCATGTGTAATATACTGTTTGTTTACGTAGGTTGTAGTAACAAACAACAGAGTGAATCGATAGTACCTACTGCTAAATTCAGCCTTCTTGCAGGATCGTTTTGCAGCCAGTGTTTCACAATTTGTCATCTCCTGGTTTTCTCCACATTCTACATGGTGCGGCACCAATCAACGCAAAAATAATTTCTACTTCCTCAGTGTTATTTGTTCAACTAACTCAATTAACTGCTGAGTTTGATAATGTGACTATTTAAGATTGATGAAATGTTTCAATCCGTCTGTAGTAGTAAAGTTCTTTTTCGTCTTACTTTTTTAAGACAGAGTAATCTCTAAAATGCACCCTGTCATTAGGTAGGAACTGTTTACGAAAAACTGGAACGAACAAGTTCGTCTATCAGTCTTTCTCTCGCACGACACATTTCACTACAGACAAATGGTTTCTTTGTTATGTGCAATGTATCAGCAGCCTTAAACATGTAGGTAGCAGTTTTGTTGCGATGCTGACTAGGGAACGTAGTCTGGAACAAGTTAACTGTATTTGTAAAGCAAGTGTTTCGAAATTTACATACTTTTAAATTGCCTAAGGATTTGGCGAGAAGCTGGTGCAAGTTAAAATTTTGTGTCCAGAAGTATTTCCCTACAGTTGAACATCAAAGACAACTAGCAACACTCGTTGAAACTAAACAAATTTCCTTGACTGTCGGTCAATGTGCACTGCTTTGAATCGTTGTGCTATATTTACCTTGAGGTTGATTTTCATAACCGAAATAAAACGGTTAAAGTCAAATATTACATAAGTTTGAAACGTTCTGGTTACCGATCATCACTAAGATGCTCAGTATCGCGGAATGCCTGAGAATACAAAAAGTAGAGGGCAGACCCATGTGTGTTTTCAAGATTTTTCATTACTGCATACGCTTCCTTGGGTGGCATATTGTAGCATAAACTTGTACGTGACGTCCGTATTGCATCAACCAAACTGGTGAGACAAGCTACACCTCATTAGATTTTAATTTTTTTCTGCTACGGGCAATCCCGACCATCCGTAGTAGAAAAGGACTACAAATACTCACAAATGGAAATAACACTGAAGTCAAAACTGCGAAACACAACTTTAACATAGCAGAGGTTTTTTCATTTATTTTATGCGCGGCTCAATCTGTCGGGGCACATGAGCTGTTTTTATTAACTGTATACATTGGTTTTTATTACATTTATAACAACGGTGATCCCGGCTGACTTATCTGCAACTTACAAGACGTTACTTCAGTAGCTTTCGTGACAGACTTGAATGACCCCACCGTTTTGTTGGACATCTCTTGGCTGTGCCATCACAGGAGTGTGCATACTTCTGTGTTATGTTGTTTTCTGCTAACTGTACATTTGATTTGATATATGCGCAAGAATTCAGTACTTTACAGTGTACTTTATTTTGGCAAGTTGCAGCCCTATATTTCTGCTAACGTACAGTGCTATGTTTACGGTATGTATGCCGTACAGCTCTTCCTGTTTCCCTGATAGCCCTCCAGCACAGAGGTAACACAGAGATGTATGATGCTTCTGTTCATCAAACAAAACTGTCACCTCAGGATGGTTTAATTACTTTACGTTTTCACGATCGATCTTGGAAGAATTCATCTAATCGATTGAGAATACAAAACGTTAGTCAACAATGTGACAACATATCTTTGATAGATGTTCCAGTGTAATATATGTAGACGTGATAAATTATTTCTATACTCAGACGAAACCACTGCCTTGGTATAAGCGCGATGTATCGACGAACTTGAACAAGTTGAACCATGTACAAAAACATTTGCCTCACATTCTTTTTTCGCTGGAATATGCTGGTAAGCATGTGCTAGAAAAAAGAAACTCATATTGACGCTTGCTGAAGTGCGTGGCTACGGTTTTATATAGAGCCAACCATGGAGTCAGAATCCCTGCGATATAATCAAAATGTCTATCTGATCCCATAGCCAAAAAGACCCATCCCTCCGTATTTCAGAAACTAGAGGTTGAACTTCTGCTGCTTTCGGGTGATATGAGTAAATGTGTTACTTTCAGTCAACGAGAAATTCTACCTTTCTAAGCAAACAACATTAGAGGCAGTTGATAACCTGTTCCAGACTGACAATTAACATGTTATCTGCGTTTCTTTCTGAGTGCTATTGTGTTTCGCCGAGTAGGTGTTTTTATAACTCAAAGCAGCATTTTATTAGGAAACGCAGAAGCTTTCAGTTGGAACCATCCACTTGTTCCGTAATTTAAGTGATCGCTGCGGTTGCGCAAAAATGGTTCCCCTCGGTTTGCTTATCTGGCAGGATGCATATTCGAAAACAGCTAGTGTACAGACTATTACAAAGGAACTTGATAAATATAGAAAACAGAAATCAGTGATTTGGAAGCAGTTTGTAGCCATTTCACGAGGTCAAAACCAAGATATCAGGCATATTTCACATATACTTTTTGCACAACTTAGTTTTGTTCGGCGGTTTCTTTAACGTTAAAAGTTCCTTCTATAGTTTAGTTTTGCTAGTAAAAGTCGAAGCATAATTCCGCTTATCAATGATATTGATGAAGTGGTTTCTGGCCTTGCATGATCTGAGCATAATTGGACGTTACGCACATGTTGGATCATGGCCAACATTCAGTTGAAGTCGGGTGCTATGTTTGTTAGGTGTATTACAAATAGATGTAACCAGCCTGTATATTATTGCGCGATACTATATGTTTGGTTGAAGTTGCTGTAGTCCCAAGTGTGTATTTTTACATTTTGATGAAAGTGAGTCGAAAACCATTCAATGAAGTTCTAGTCCGTGGGTTACCACCAAACCTTTCTTGTTAAGTTACACACACACATAGAAGAACGATGCTGGATATGTTGTCATCACTTATCTAGTCATCCTTGTTGGCTATCGCTATTTCAACAAAATGCCATTTTTACTACCAATGTTCACAGTTATTTCATATTCCTGAACAAAGGTGAATGGCTTAGGCAATAAACATTGGCTAATTTGCTAGGTTACAACACTGACCGGTTGACTAAACATTCACGCCACATGACAATGGGTGATTTTTGTGTGTTCTGTGAATAACGCAAAGAGTTGCGTCCACTACTGAACTATCTCAGCCTTGGTGTAAAAGATGGCTGCCACGTTTAAGGTGTGTTCAAGATAGAGCTACAACTCCGAGTTTAGAAAAAACTACAGGATAACGGTGAACAACGTCATGAAACATACCAAAAATATTAAAATGATGCGGTAGGCAAAAGTGAAGTAACTGAGGTTTTAATTGAAATACTGTTTAAAAGTCTATTTGTTCTTATCGATGTTAACTCCCTGGCGTTTGGTACAAGTCAGAATAATAGGCAAATCATGGAAACAAACAGATTATTCTGGTTTAAGTTGGATAAAAAAATATAATCGTTTTATCCGCATGGTATGATGTTGCCAATTTAAATCCCAGCCTAAGTTTTCTGCAACTTCCAACAAGTAGAATGCAAACACAATCTCTCAGTACTCACGAATGTGTGCGGTACACACTCAGGCACACTGAATACAGTACCAGAACTAGACAACATATTGCAAGATGTGTGTGTGCTATTCACTCACACTAAACACACCCTTAAAAAAACGAACGTTTATGTGATTCTAACGTCCTTCAATGTTTACTCTCGATCCGTTTCTCCACGACTGGTTTCGTTCCTGTCTGCACTCGTCAAGGGAAGATAAACTTGAGAGGGGAATAAACTGGCTACAATTTGTGGTACGAGTCAAAGCTTTTGTGCGGCCGGTCACCGGTTCTATGAGCTTCTGTTTTAGCGGATGAATCTCTAACCAAACGAGTTACATGGAAACAGGCTACGAAAATAAGTTATAACTCAATTACAGCCAGATTGCCCCCATCACATCCGATGTTCACATAGCTGATGTCCAAGAGAATGAGGGCGCTGACTCATAGGACGGAGAGTCGCCTGCTTGATCCCCCCCTCACACAACCCTTGTCCAAACAAAGAGGAAGTCGGCCACTGAGCGTTGTTTTGCAGAAGGACATTAAGAAGCATTAGAAACCGCATTTCGATCTCTTACGACCTCGGCTAGTGCAAGCTGGTAACCCCAAATGGTCTCCATCCTATCGGTTTTATATCGTGATAACAATCTATTACTAAATTACGAACGTTTATATGGATCACGCATATCAGCAAAACGGTTACAGAAAAGCAGGTTCAATCCAGCTAAACTGACAGCGTCGAACGTATTATCAGGACACGCATTTATTTTCACAGAATTGAAGACAACAACACAAAAACACAAGTACGCGATGACCCATCAACGAAACGCCTACACACGCACACATAACACATCCTATTACATTGATACATGTGGCCATGGTGAATGCCATTGGATTGTTTCTCAGTCATCATAACTTGCCTGCATTACAACAAATAAATCACAATAATAGTATTTCATTAAATATTAAACGTCCACACAAGGTGTACAACCAATAGCTCACAGCAAGTTCGTTGGCAGGCGGCATTACTATCATTTTCGGTTATAAACCCAATGACAACAAAAGGTTTCCTAAAAAGGCTCGAGGATCTACACAGCTGATACAAGTCAGAATATGATAACATGGTTCTTCATCCAAAAGCGCGTCATAATATAATTTATAATATTCACAATGAACATGATGAACAAACTGCTAAGAAGAAGGAGGTTTTGAAACTGCTTTATATTAATGCAAAGTGACCGACTAAAAATGTGAGAGGCAATTCAGGTTTATTAGTAAACTGTGAAGTGTCTGAAAATAGATCCATGGCTGAAACAAACTATCGTAAAATTAACTTCCTGTACTCGAATGCAATGTTTGCTTAACCCATCTGTTTTGTTAGGTAATTCACTAATTCTGTGATAAGTGCGCTGAAAACTACTCCAGAGGTATAGATCAGACGAACGTATCCCAAAAATGTTCGCTCATGCTGTTATACAGTATCTCTCAGCAATGGTCTAGCAACTAGGAAACTCAGGTTAATTGACTGGCGGAAATGTGTTATCACCAGATCAGTTGGCGGACTTTGGCAGATAGTTCGGAATATTGATACGGATTGACCAACTTAGGTTATGGTGGTTTTATCAGACAGGTGCCTATCAAAACGTGCCAGCTTCTGTTAGGCACAGAAGTAGATTTCCAGTAAATGAAATTTCCGTAAAACTAACTCTGCTATTATCCACTAGCATAAATCAACATTCTCTTTTGCTGAATAACTTTTTGCTATAATTAAACCGCATTGTGTATGAGCAAGATGTTCATTCGATGAACATGTTTGATACTTACACATATTACAGTACACCTACTCAATTTGTGATGCTGAATTAGTTCAAATTAACTCATTACATCCATTGTAAAACTTCATTTTAGTATTCAAAGGGCGGAACTAAGTTGTTGCAAGCCCAACGGAGGATTATTTCCTTGTATTGTTTAGCTTTTCCAGAAAAAACATGGTAAAGGTACTTACCTCACCGGTAATTAAAAATAAAAACTTTTCTTAGCTAATTGTCGAAAATGATTTCCTTCACCTTGAAACTCTCAAAACCACGTTGTTGAGTGAAATTACCAGTGTGGATACTGTTTTTTCTTTCGAGATCACTGGGCAACCTAAACAGTACTAGCATTATGCAGACAATATCATGTAAATGTTCTGATATTATGATTCATTCATGTCTAAAGTGAGGTCATTAATGCGGGGGCTAAAAGGTCACCTAACAAGCAAGTAGAGTTGGGTTGCATTTGTGTACGTGACGTAGATATGCACTAGGGTTATACTTCAGCCTTAGTGGGACCCTCACCCATCAGGCGTCTTCTCACTTGGCCCAATCAAAAACACGTACATGAAGACAAAACTGTCATCAAGTATAAAAGCAGTCTACTTTATGGATACTTGTTTTCGGTTGATTCTGATTATTTGATAAGCGCCACTAGCGCTGTTTTTTGATTAGGGAACTTGTGACGTCCTTTATGCACTTTGTAAGTAGCTCACTGTCACCATATACATTGCTTGAGAATAGGTTACTGAAATCCGGTAACACGATTTTGCTATCAGCGCTTATCAATCTGTCACTATCGGTAGCCTACCGCAAAGTTTAAGTTTTTATGTCAGTACGGAACATAACCACATACAACTGTGTATTGAACAGTTTTTTGTATTATATAGACGGAAAGTCACCTTTTCATAAAGAGCTGGGAAGCTCAAATAAATCAATTGTACATGATGATTTAAAATAAAAAATTTAAAAAAAACAGGTCAGTATAATTGTCTGGTCGAGAGTTGACGGATGTGTAGTGCAAATGCAGGGCTCAATAGAATGAGCAAACATTTTAGAGCACACTAGTAGGTTTCTCATTTGTTTTGGAAAGGACAACCATCTCATTCAACCTACCTTCTGTGAAAAGTTTCCACAGCTTAATGACGATCATCATGCATTATTTTAGAAGGACGATTATCAGTTTGTATTTGGAAGACATCCTTTTTTGTCAGTGAATTTCTTGTGAAGGTGAACCATAAGCTCGGAATCGAGTCATAAGTATTGTACATTAAGGTGCAAATTATGGCAAGTGCTTTTCATTAATGCCAACACAATAGTAACATGTTACCAATGTGTAACGAATCCAGATTATTGGTTCTTGCGCGAAACACCGACTGAAGACAGTCAGAGGTAATTTGTTACAATTCGGGGCAACTGTGTTTCACTTTTCATTCAGTAAGTCTTGTCTTTAACACGTACAACCATCACGACTCAACAAGTTAATGTGTGCATCTCTGATAAATATGTCATTCTAACAACCGCTTTGGGTGAAACGTATCTCATACTTCATGTGGGATCTTGACGGTTTATTCAGTACCTTCTTACGGTGCTCCGGTAGTTATTTACCACGTTGTTTTTAAATAACTTGGCGACTACTTGTCACGTTTTACCGAAACCCCTTGTGATCACTTTGCGGCAGATCGAGCATGTCCGTACTCTACTTTGTCTGCTTTTGGTTTTCTTCTAAACCTCTGGTTGGAAGGACAACGAGTAGTACGTTATGGATGTGATGCACTTCTGTTTGCTCATTTTCAAAAACCTCTTCCAATCAGTTCGTAGGTTATCAGAGTTCGTCTGTTAAATTCACTCCAAATGACATGGTTCAAGACAAAATTGAACAAAATAACAATCAATGTCCTTGAGTGATAATGGATAGTTTATGACAAATCACATGCAAGTGAAGGAGTGAATTCAAGTTCCGTAATGCACGACAATCCGTGACTAGGAAAGTGGAGTGATTAAGTCAGTATCCAGAGCTACCGAAAGTAATTGTCCTCCAACACGCGGATGTCCCAGATTTATTTGTCAACTGGTTTACAATTTTGCTCATTTCTGTTCTATTTCTGCTTAATTAACGCAATTCGTAGTGTCAAACATGGTACGGTCGATTTCTTCACAAATCTCCGCAAATACTCTGCTTTAAACATGTAGAAACTGGCGAATCCAGCCGAAGTCCAGAGTTTTCGCGAATGGATCTCTTCTAAATGATCAAATCTGCCAAATTACTTATCAGTAATTCATACCTTATATTCGTTTATTACCGTAATCATCAGGCTATCTAAACTCTGTTATAGGTTTGAGTCCCTAATTCTTAGAAACAATGTATGCTTTGTTATAATATGTTGTTTCAATGAAGTGTATGCAGAAATATGGAAGCCAGTTCCATAAGCAACTGCAACTGAACAGTTCTAATACGGCTGGTTAAAAAAGCTTTTAACAGGTAGCAACGTTCAGCTACCTGTAATACTTTAGGTAGGCATGTATTTTGCAACAGCCCCGGGCATTATAGAAAGGCACAGTGGACTAAATGTAATAGAAATCGACTTGGTTGTTGAGGAGGAAGTGTAGAACATTCACTTCCGGGCGATGTGGTTTTAGTTTACGTATTTATTGGTAATATTTCATGAATATTCCGACCTTTGGTCCAGATAAAAACTAAATAGGTGCATACATCATTCAATAATATACTTGTAGACTAATCAAGTAACCACAGTATCTTATTCTTGCTAGTAATAAAAGCTGTATAGTCACGCGTGTTTTTAATTATGATAACATTCTGCTAAGCTACGCTAACTGTTATTTGTGAAAAATATAAAATCAAAGTGAACTAGGTTGGCTACACCATTTTTGAGGTTGTATCAAATCGTTTGGCAGAAACACATATATTCAGCTTTTTTTCGAGTATATTTGGAATATATGTAATGAAATAGTTTACGGATATACTTGATACCTGTTGTCTTACATTGACTGAACCATTTTCGACTAAACGGAAAGTCGAATGTTTAATCAAACTGTTCTTTGCTGAATTTCATTTCAAGAATGATGACACTGTCAGTATTATGGGATATCATTGTTTAATTTCCTGAAATTAGTTCAAGCTTCAATTAGGTTCATCAAAATAGTCAGCGCATAGTTAACCCGGGTAGAATTATATACACAATAAAACGGCGATCGGCCGTTGATAAGATGTGGACGACACTGCTCAGTGCAGTTTGAAATTGGGTGTACATTGGCAAAACTAACTTGGTCTTATTAGATACCCATGGTTATCAATGAACTTAAGATGCGGATTATTACAAATATCCTAGTTTCAATTCACATAATTGTTACAGATGTTATCGACATTTTTGTTCTATCACATCAGCAATTAACATGATTATCGTTCTGATGCTAAGTAATCAGATGTGATAAACGGATCACCGTATACGATTATTAACCAGAGTTTAAGTTGCGGTTGTTTCAGTCCAACAATTGACTCCTTGGAATTATACAGGTCAGTTACTGTGCGCTACGAATCGTGTAGAAAACAACCCGAAAGTGCATCGACTTTCTTAGCCGCACTTCCACTTGATTGGTAAAACTGTGGGTTTCTATAAACAACAAACTGTGTTTGTTTGACGTGACTAATTATAGTAATATGACTTAGATTTGTTGAATGGTAGATTACCAGTTGCAGCAGGCAAGATCGGCAATGCTTCTGTTTTTGTGTTGGCTGAGCGACTTGGCCAACATGCACAACTGGTTTTAATTGAACGTTGTAGTAATTATCGGCAGTTATAAGCACTGCAGTCAGTTTAAAGACCTAGGCGCTCTAAGCAAGATTAACTTAGATATAATGTTTGCTTCAAACTGCACAGTAGACTAGTTTATCTAAATGCGAGCGCCTTTATTATGTAAACGTTGTGTACCATTTTTAAACCACACACTACAGGCAGGTGGACTCATTGATTGGCTTAAAAATGACCTTAATTATTCCAAAATTCAGACGTTCGCATTTATGTACGGCTGCTTCTCTTACTGTCACAAGCGAATCCATTATATAATAAATGGTTGTGGGCATAGTTTTCTGCATAATCCGTGAAATCATCATGCGTCTTCAAATTACTTATATATTCTTTCCATTAGCATCTTCGTTCATATGGGTCAAAACTGTCACGATAAGCTTGCGTCGGAATGACTCGCTCAGTGATAATGATCTAATGTAATCAACTTTAATAGTCTGCCATTTCTTGGCACATTAATCGAGATCTTTATAGACACACGCAATTCAGAGATCCTATGCAAATCCATATTCATTCTATATACTAAGGACTCCAGTCACGCGATGTTGCCTATCGTGATTACAGTCAATGTAGTAACAACTGTGAGGAATCGCGATCAATCATTTAGAATGTTGTAGACTGTAAAAACGAAACGAAGAATGCCTCACGCTAGACCCTGTTGAAGTTGGGTTTCTGCGTACCTCTGATTTGGACTGCGTTTCCATAAGAGATTGTAAACGAAGTTACTGCTAACAGATTTCGCGTGGAAGCATTCATCTACGATTTCAGACACAACCATTTATTGTACTGGCACATACAAATCTTACTGGGGTAATGGCATTTAGTCCGCCCAGACAGACCAAAAATACATTGATTTTGGTTTCAACTGGTTTCCCTTCTCCGTACAAACACCCATCCTGTAGCGCTCAACGTTTATGTACCGCCGACTGAAATCACTGGTTAGATAATTGTTGATATCCATGTGAGCTCACGATGTCACATCGGCTCTGTCTGTCTGAATCTCATGTTCGAAACACAGGACATTGTAAACTTCGTCAAATAACGGGCCAACTATTAAGAAATAAAATGAATTTAAGAGATGTGGTTTTGTTGTGTGACAACGATATAATAGGGACATCATTCATCTTGACCAATAACGATAGCCTCTTCAGTTTTGTTCTTGAGATCACCACAAGTTTAAAGTGTAGAAAATCAAATCATTTATCAACTTACTGTCCATTCGTAGTTTATGGGGAATAACGTGACTTGCTTGCTCCGTAAAGGTTGCTAGATTTCCCGAAATACACTATAACGTAACTTGGTTTGAGTCGAAAGCCATGTCAGAGTGGTGATTACGGTACTGACACTTTCGTGCATATAGTTAAAATCTCCAGTTGTGTGGTTCAAGGGTCTTTTTTTAATTTCGACGCCTACCAACCCACAGTGTAGTACAGTGTATTACGGCAAGCCAACTCACATGTAGACCTTGTCTTGTAATTTCTCATATTCCGTTATGGATGAACTGTGCTATGATTACGCAAGAGCATAATGGATGCATCGACCATGCCCTAGTCCCTAGTTAAATCCTCCAACAAACTGTCAGCCGAGTAATTGCCAGTAGACTCATTATATATATATATATGAGTATCCTCGTGATGGTGATTAGTATCTAAACTTTGTGAAACACCAACCGCAAAAACGTACTACAAAAACAATCGTTCATACGCTCAAGAGTTTGCCCATGCCACTTGATTTCCCACTACCATATATATTAGTTTGTTGTGGAATTCAGAAAAGTCGCTTTCTTGACGTTACTCTGCCTGCGTCTCCAACCCTTATAATTTTAATATAATTCCACTGCTTATCCTTTCTGTAACAAAATAGACGAAAGCCACGTAACGTGCTTCGATTGGTCTTTACCGGACAGAACATATGGCGAACTATGAAAACATTTCTCCTGAGATCATTCCGCAAGTAACGTCAAAACGTAATAAGACTTCTTGCAAGTTTTTTGTTCGGCATTAAATTTAGGATGAAAATAATGTAGGATCCGTGAAGTCGACTTTTTATAATCACAGCTCTTGGAGGCTACCATCCTACAAAATCACGGACGACCTCTTCATCGAAGCATTATTCATGAGAAACGCCAGCTATATCCGAACTGCTGCAGACTGTGAGGTGTGGTTGCATACGCTCCACGCTTACAGTACTCTTACTAAATATGACCGCCACTACAAACGAATTTTGGTTTTACTGTCATTCTACCAACTGACTAGAACTGCTGTTTCCCTGTGTACCCAAAGGGAGCTGTTTTAAAACAATGTAATAATATATAAGATTACAGAGGCACAGAAGCGACCAAAATGTCACGTGTCAGCATGTCTTGTCTACGTCGTACGTGGCTAAAACTTTGAGGTATAAGATGGCTAGGAGTATGAGCTGCACAAAGTAATTTGTGTTTATTAGCAAATATGTTTTCCCACATAAAAACAACGGTAGTCGTCATTGATAAACTGCCACAGGGTTTGTTCGGACTGATCAGTTGGATTGTGCATTTGATGGCCTGAATTCAGTGACCACAGTAATTTAAATCCTGCACAAGTTTAAACAAGCTCTTGAACACAGCAGACTTTTTTGAACCAGTCAACAAAATAGCCTATACTTCATATGGCAAGCTGGCCATGGTTGTACTCCGTTTTTGTTTGCAGCGGTTCATGCGTACTGGCCGAGTGACTACATCTTCTTTTGTGAGAAGGGTGATCCCACCGAATCTCAGCGAACTATGGAAAACTTACGCGGTAAGCACAGGCTGTTGACAATGAAACCTCATACAATTTTCTTAAATTATTTGTTTCTCCAAAAACGTCTCAGCGCCCAACTAGCGCAATCGATTTTCTCAATATATATTCACTTTCGTTGGACAGAAAGTGAATGAATCAAATTCACAGCCACAGTTTAGATGCTTTTCTGTGCACAGCAAACTGAAAAGACATTTATTTTGCATCTTTCGATTTCAATGCAATTGCTGAGTCCGTCTACCCTCAACGAAGGTTAGTATGTTCACCGTTTGGTGCAGATTGCAACTATGCCACATGACTTGATTGTGTTTAACTTGCTGTTGTGGTTACTTAGCCACGGAAATCGTTATGGTGAGGCGACAACAAGTAGCATTGTGTGTATATGACCTAACGGTTGAGGAAAACAAGACAAACACAAAGTTTGACATAAGAGCCAAGCGTCAGTGCAGGTTAACATCGATGAATGATAGCTGAATATCTCGTTATATTTGGTTACCGTGGTTGGACATCATTGGAAAAGCAGCTTCTCACACCGTGTTACAGTAGTTTGTACGACTAATCAAGAAAAGCCACCCACCATTTCAGGTTAATGAATTAAATTTTGTAAATTCTTATCAACTCATCCTTGAATAGCTCATCCCAAGTTATACACAGATCAACCCTCCTGTTCAACTACATGAGTGAAAATTGCAAGCAACAAAACAGCTTCTTACGTTTCAGTGTATTGTTTGACGTTCTGAAGTTGCTACCCAGCCTGTTGAACTCGATAATGTTGTGCCGACTCGGACGAAGTACAGACTGCCAAATGAGCGAGTGACAGTGCAGGGTGTTAGTAGAGAGAGATGTACATTTCATATGGACTGCAAGGCAGGCAAGTGGTACCTAGTACCCATGAACAGTTGTTTCCTGATCATAAAGAAAATTACGCTTAGTGTAACGTAAAAAATTACTGTAGGCTTGCAAATAGGCTGTTCACCTGAAAAAGACTACAAACCACCCGTTGCATAACGATTATCAGGGATGCAATATCCGCAAACTTCTGTTCGGAAACAACCTGCTCCCGCTTCCAGGAAACACAACTTATTTACAGCGTTCTGTGTTATATTTTGTATTCCTTCTGGGTGATATTAGTATTGCAACGCCAACCTTCTCATTTCTGACCTGCGGAAAGAGTTCTATGTTTAGCAGTTCGATCGATTCGTTATTCATCTTTTTCATGGTCAAAGCAATATCAACAGTTGCTAATAGTTGTTTCAGAGTCTGTCTCTTATGATGAATTAAGTACCTGTAAAAAATACCACGGTAGGTCTTATGCTAAAATTAAAATCGTATTATGTTTATATCTCGGTTGAAATATCAGTCATGACATGACCATTATCAATGTTATTACTTTGCTTCTCATCGGTGGCGTTTGAGGATTCCAGCGTGAACTGTTTGTAAACTCCTGCTTCGGCGTTTAAATTGCCCGATCATTCGATGGGCCTCATGAAATAAACTGTTGGATGGCGAGCTAGATGCAAGTGAGAAACTTGTGAGCTTGCAACGGAATTTGGTGGTTTAGTTAGTAAAGCACTTACAACATCTGGCTGAACTGTTTATCCCACTTGTTCAAATTCGCTGAAAGTTCAAATATGTTCCGAGTATGTCTTCTCTATATTACGATAAGATCATGGTGTGCAATTTTGCGCCGCCTGACAAAATAGCTACATTGCATCTAAACAGATTTGTGGGCTGTGTCTTCTCGCTTACACCCACAATACTTCACTCCGTGGAACTACGCTGGATCACCACTGTTCATGGATATATATATATATGGAAATATATGCACGAGAAAATGCATAAGGAAAAACTAAACAGAAAACCTGTGCCTGTGAATCTGCGCCAACTGGCAAAGACAGTGGAAATCTGTCAGATGTTCAACACACTGAACTCTCAGATGCAGATCTTCGAATGCAGTAATCGCCGCCTACATAAACTGAGCAGAACTGCATGAGAGCGGCATTAAACTATCAAAGAAATGTAAATCATATAATAACTGAAGAGGGATTGTTACCTGATACACACAGCACCATTAAACATCGTTTTGTTGGTCCCAAATGTCACTAAATGGCGAAATTATAATCGTGAATAATTGATATGCCTGAGGATTTACCAAAGCAATCGAGTATTCTGGTGAACAAGTGTAATTAAAAAAGTTACATAACCAAAATACATATTAGATCTATCATATTTTATTAGCAAAATGCTAACGCTCATCAGAACTGGATGTCTTCCTTAGCTCACTATCGGCAAAGAAGAACCGGAGAAGGTTGTGGCAAGCTATGAATTTTGTTAGATTGTATTATATGTCTTCTACCACATATCAACATTACCTATCAAACAGGAATAAAATATTTTCGATCCTGTAGAATGCGACTGTTAGACGTGAATCAGCAAACACTCGGAATTCATATCAGTAGGGTTCTTGGAGGACATATAAAAATGAGTAACCCATCGGTCACATTTCATTATCTAGCACCCAAATCTGAACGGTGAAAAGATAACCTTACAGTCAAGTCTCTGCTTCCTTGAGCTGAAAACAGATATAACCTTTAGTTGGTAATGGAAGCTTGTAATAATCCGGTTTACGATACCGACAAAGTCCTATACTGACCCTACAGTTGCGCATAGCTGGACGGATTTTTGTTTGGAAAGTCGTTGCGTAACGAGCCACGTTCCTGACCATTTGCTCTTCAGTTGAAGGAAAACTGCTGGTCAGTTAATATTTCCACATTCCATGCATCTTGTGTAAAGGAATCCGTATCAATGGGTAGTTCAAATTTCAGATATCACCGCGCACGTTGACAGTCGAAGATATTCCGACAAACCTGGCTATTTCATAGAAAGTGAGCGCTAAACCAATTGTAGTTTGGAGTGGCATTCTTTAGGATGATCGTATCGTATAACAGTGTTCCTATAAACAATGTTCCTAGGGACAACAGCCTTTTCACAAATCATGCCCATAAACAGGAGTCATGCCATTTCAAATCTACGTTACGAAGATGATAGGCTGTCACTGATAAATATAAAATCATTCTTATGACAGTGTACAGCCAAAATTCGGTGGTGGAAATCGTTCACATTTGTGGAAAAATGTAATCTTCCACGAAAATTATTGATTTCTCTACTCAGACGTAAAACACGAAGTTTTACGTTTATCAGTCATCAAACTTATTTGCGTCAAAGCTAACTGACATATAAATTAGTGAGATAAGATGCATTCCCTAATTTTCTAGATTATTAGTGAGTAGCGTTCGGGAATTTATAGGTTGGCTGCCAACTTTTAAAACCTCTGTGTCGGAAAACCAGCTTTATGTATTAACGAAATGTTTTGATTACCGTGGGCGGATTTTGAAACTTGAACTTGACCCTCTTTCACTGAGGAACAAATTGAAGTTTATCTAGTCCTATTCGCCATCATTTTCTTTGGAAGCATCGGCCTAACATACAAACGTTTACGCGATTCTCATTTAATTTCTCTTACGCATAGGCTATCATGTGACCTAAACTGTTAACGTTGTGAGTTAGCTCGTTGTAATTAGCAAGGTCTACATACAAGGATTAAATCAGTTTAAATTATGCCTTCGAAATTTGATTACGATATCTCTGAATAACCCACGGCACGTTCGCAGATTAGCGCCTCAATACTGTACTGAGATATATGAGGAATATTTGGGTGAAGCTTAACTGAAGACAGCCAACACTATGTAGCACATCTTCGTTCATGAGAACGAAGATGAAATGGTTACACTTACCTTTCGTTCATTTACGTGTGGTTGAGAGCCAGAGAGAAACCGATTGTTAATAGGAATACGTTTGCTGATACAATATTTTGCTCGTTTGATTACCAGCATTTCCTAACAAATGGTACATAATATGCAGGCTATCGTTATAATTATTCAAGGTTGGCGTGCGGGAGGCATGCTTAGCAGCGTGATAGCAATATTCCCACAATCTGCAATTATCACTTCCAATGACGACGTGAAGAATAATCGTCCAGCAACGTCTTTTAACAATCATATAATGCACGAACGGCGAAAAATATCCAATTGAACTGTAGATTTAGTTCTCAGACAGTTATGGAAGTATACCGCCCCGGTAGATAAGTAGATACGTTACTCAGTCTACTGAATGTAACGCGTTATATTTTACTAAGAGATGACGCAGTATTTACTAATTAATTTTTTCACACAGGTGTGCAACACACCAGTTACTTGAGCGCAAGTAAATTTAAAAATTTGTGTCGTTAATGGCCTACTTAAGCGAGTTTGCTCACTAGATAATCGTAGGAGCTGTATAAAATAACAACCTGCATCGTTGAACTAAACAGCAATCTAGACAGCATGTTCATGAATGTGTCTTGAATAGAGGGGATATTTCCACTTGTTGTTCTAGGATACGCAGTATACTATTCAAACTCATCTACAGACAAATGCTGCTGTAGGTTACTCTAAATGTTCGCGCGTACAGTTGCAAGATAAGCCGGTTGTTCAGGTGACGCGTAACCAGCGGCGTGGTAACTTAATTCGTGCTGTTTAATCTCGATCGTTTTACTGGTGCACTTAAACAATGCCAGTACTAGCGCCTAATTTGCACTGACGAATGTCATGGCAAAGTCCTACCTACATGTCTGTTAATAAATTCATAAAACAAACTACTATTTGCACCATTTTTCATTTCGAACACAAAAGCATTTAAGTGATTTAACGCATGATAGACAGGCTCACTGATGTGGCATCAGCGCTGCAACACTCTATGATCCTAGACCATTTGCTAGACCCACGTTATTCATCGGAACCTAATGCAATATATCAAACGGAGAAACTTCGCAGAGTATTCGATTCCTAGTTTGTGTCTTTCTTGCCATTACTGCTCATCAACCCTTTCGTCTGATAATCAGTCTGTGTGTTGCCGCGTCAACAATACGTTCAATTCTCGAGCCCCCGTGTTTATGGAATTGATTGGGCTTATTTTAAGGCAGTATTTTGCTATGCGTGATAGAGCATTGGAAATTAACTTTCAGCTGGAGAACAATCCATCGGCAGGATTAGGGAAGATGAATTTCAGTACGGTTGAACCAAAGTGACGAAACGTGTCATTTTGCGACCATAATACGTTGTTTGAGCTGGTGTGCAAGCAAGTCACTTTACCGAATGCTGCATGAGAAATGAATGACTTTAGTTAACAGATTCATATGAAAACCGCTGGAGAGCCTAGCATTCGATGACAACAATTGCAGTTCAAAGAAAACATACCATCTCTGTCGCTTGCTTAAGTAAATAATGAAATGAAAATGGAGCTCAGGTTAGACAGCCTGGCTATATCTGACAAGTGGGTGCAAACGAGAAATTGATGCTCAATGTATGAAGATGACGTGCTAGAGATGCACCCGATGCAGGAAACAGAAACAATGTAAAGGTCTTGCTACCAGAATAATTTATCAACCGGAAGTTGCAATATTTCGCGTGACTTTCTTGCCTCATTCCACAGAGATTGTGGAGGCTCTTATTCTCAAGCTAATATACCTTGGTACACTGGAGAACCCACTGGATAATATCCAGTTCACAAGTATGCATGCGACTTTGAGAACTTCTTCATTGATTTCAACATTGTTTGAAGTCTGAGCAGCTCATTATTTCCCAAAGGAAATGATGAAAGCTGTTGTAAATTAGTATTGTTTAAACGTTGTCGATAATGCGTAGAAAGTCATAGTTACTTAGTAATTGTTTTGTTTCAATTTCTCTACAGTAGCAGTCTATTTACTGACAAAATTTGCGGTTTCCCGTAATAAAAAGGCTTCCATTTACCGTGTATACTATACAATCCTTACAGAACATTAACTTGAGTATGACAACACGTTTTTCACGGTTCTACTTGCGGACCTAATTAATATTAAATACTAGGCTTTAATTAATTAGATAGTTTTTTATCTGCTCATCCATAGTGAGAACAGAGCGGTGTGAATTACTAATCTCCTAAGGATCAGATTGATATTAGCGGTCAGTCTCGTCGATTTTGCACCGACAGTGTTCCGTTCAACTCTGAAGTGGCATTTCGTCGAAACGTATTCATATTGCAAGTCGATAGATAACTGCAAACACCGATAAAAAATTAACGATCAGCCATGCTCGTTTTGCCTTCTTATCTCTTCAAAGGTAATGTAAACCTTGAGAATGGAATTATCCTTTTCAAATATTATTTCGATAAGTAACTATCTAGTTGTCTGTTCACGTTTGGTTATGGTATCTTGACCAGTTTGGATTTCTCAAGCATTTACCTTATGCATGTACCTTATGCATGTACCTTAAAATTCACCTCTGGAGTACGGAGTATAGAGAAGGTTAGTTTAAACGCTCTTCGCAAAAAGCTCACCCTAAGCACACATGCTCTACAAAATTTATATCAGCCAAGAGTTTACAGACTTCTTCTTAACCCTCCAAAGCTGGTCATTGTTTTTGTGATATTTTCTGTACATCGGCATGTATTTCAACGTTTGATTCAATAATCGTGATTTCTCTTATTCCAGGCAGTACACCGCATATTTTATGAGAAATATATATTTCATACATGAGATTGGTAAATGACTATACCCTAGTATTCAATACACAATAGTTTATGTCCAAAAGTTATATTAGAAATCTTATGAAATTCAAGATAATGAGTATTTTATCTTGACCGCTTTCAAATTAATATATTTACAAGCGCTACAAACTTCGGCTAGAATTTCCACAATATGTGACCAGCAGATCGTAAACGTCACAATCAAAATTGGGATGCGACGAACCAAAACACGTTCACCTAAATCAGATCACCACAACCCTTCTTTTTAAATGGCCGAGCATTACCTTCGCACGCTGAGGCATTATATGTTATTCAGTTCTTGAAGCATACATGTGTCAACCATGTGTAGATTTTTAAACTCATATCATTAGAAAAGAACATATGGGAATTTGTGTCGGTTGCCATCTAAACAATAATTATTGCTACAATTATGACATTTATTTTTCAACTTTGGTTTTTGCTACTACAACCAGTGGACAAGAAGTTGATTGGTTTGATTCAGTAGTGAGGGAAAGAAACACATTCCTGCACTACATTTAAACACTGTGTCTTGAAGATTAAAAACATTGGCATTTTCTAATAAGCCATTCTATTGAGCGCTAAATATCACTGCATGCAAACTGTCAATTGATTCAGATAACACTGTAAGCTGTAAGTGAACACTATACAGAAATTATAATGCACAATTCGAAGAGGACCACAGACAGCTATTTATCATTTTTGTCCAGTGTATTCTTCAACTACTACAACAATATGTGTTTAAACTTGCGTTTTTACTTTCGGAGAGCTAATTTTGATGAGGAATGCGCCATAGTTTACTGGCTGTCAGAAGCATTTCATTACAACTCTGATATAAACATTCGGCTGTAAACTATTTCGAAAAAAGGTTTACTGCACTAACGTCTCCATCAGTGTGGATATGAATTAAGTGATTCTGCAATTTCTAGTTAGTCTGCCTCCAGGAATGCTTTCCAAGTCATGTAGTTACGTTTCTGATTCTGGCGCCGATTATCACACAACCGTTACCTGGGGCAGCTCAATCAAGTGTTATCCATTAATTTCCGCGCGAATCCTAAACTTCTTGCTTAGACAAGACTGACCAATTTATAATTAGTTTTGTGAAACATATCCAGAGTTACGTCAGGCAACGGGCGGCGCAAATGGAATATTTCGTCTCTCCAATAGCTATTTTCGTTTCTTGAGTATAAATATAGATAAGTAATACTAACAGGTTCTTTGACTTGCGTTTTATGTCTAACCGAACAACTTGGCTTTCTTGAGCTGCTGTTATACGAATGTTCACAACTGTCTTCTCTGCACCGAGATAAGTGTTCGTTGGTTTGTTATAACCGTGACACTTGCAGCGACCGTGAAATTCAAGCTTTTGTGTTTTTCTACAGCTCCTTTCTGTATTCGGCATTTTAACAGTTGTTTGACTTGCTGTTAGCTACCGGACATTCCATGCATTATGCCTCCTCTACAGTTCTATTCGACGTCCAGCTACTGTCTGATAGTGCTGCATTCAGTTCCGAAAAGTCTAAATCAGTGTTCGCAAGCTATAACCAAAAGGTTTCCGAAAATTTTAATGAAATCACAAGCTTTTTGTAAAATTTGCAGTCTCCATTAGATGAATATTTCTGATTAGGTAGTTAGTGGGCAATTCGATGTGTGGCATGCAGTGAATGCCACATTTTTATATCAGCCAGACTAACCACCCGGTATTTCTGTACATGTGCTTTTGGGGAAATATATACTCACGGAAAAACAGTGTACCAGAACGTAACATATGAAATATTCAAAGTCCTATTGACTAATGTAAATAGATTCGTCAGTGTCAAGTATATTATTTATTTATTTATGCTATGCACTCAAGTTTATACAGCAACTTCAAATTCTATCAAAAATATGTAACTTGAAATTGCGTACAGTTGTTGGCACATTTTGCATGGGCGTATGTATAACTATTCACTATTTAACTTAGAACAGTTTTGTGATCCTGTCCTGTGTAAGTGTTTTGCCGTGTAACACCAATCATGGCTTGTTTGCTGTGAAGCAGCTGGCGTTTCATTACTGAAGATGTTAGGCGAGTTCACGATGAATGCCTGACAGGAAGGTCAGGTCAGTGTTCTCTCACGATGCATCAGTTTCCGGATGATAACACCATTGGTACACTACATTATTAGCCCGTACTATTTTTACACTCCAAGCAATTTGCAATATTTTGCGAAATGTTGCTTGATTACTGGGCTGAGGAAGTCGTAAGTTTAAATACCCAGAATGTGCTTCGCTGTAACTCTGGCACTTGGCGAAAAAACTCTAACAGATAAAACGCTTTTCGTCTCTTTTGTGCACAAACTTGATAGTTAATTGACTCAGGTATAACAAAGAATGTTCAGGTTTTGTGAACAACCTGTATTTTGATGACAGAAAATAATTGATTTCCAGGAGTTATTCGTTCAAAATCGGTTCGAAAGTTTATTTCAAATGAGTACGGAATAGTGGCGATAGAAGCGCACTTGTAAAATCCTCTACTTTGGTAGACAGCAAACAACATGCACATTTGAAACTTATTTTGCAAGAATAATAAAACTGATACATTCACAACTTAAATTGAGGGCCCAAAAGTCATAGTAACCAGCATCTGAAGGATTATCGACAGTTGGAGTCAATCATCGTGGTCAGAGTTTGCAGATAGAAAGGTTGTTTCAGTTGGTTCAAGTATGACGGCCAGATTCATTGAAAAACGAGATCAATGAATTTTCCACGGAATTGTTCGAATGGGTTCAAAGTGATCCACCCTCTCGTAGTTAATCTACTTGAAAGTTTTTCAGTTATTCTCCACAACCTTTATCATTCTGGTGTTGAAAGAAACACAACTGTGGTTTACCTTCTCTAGATGAATTCAATTCTTAGACTTCGTGTAAATACATTAGACATTCTGAATTATTTCGTGTTATAAGAATCAAAAATTTTACTTCGTTCATATTAGCATTATTACGTCAAATATATACAGATGTTCATCTTGCATATCTCATCTGGTGATCAAATAACGAATCAGTTGTTCGAGTGGGGCTACGGACTGTAATCGCGTAAGACATTAGTTTAGCTTATACAATGATTCTGAAGGAATTTGTAATTATACGATGTCGTTCACAATCTCCGCTATGGAAACGTTTAATTAAACATTTGAGTTTACCAGATGCAGAAAATTTGTTCATATTAGTTAGAATTAGTTAGTTAGTTAGTTAGTTAGAATTAGAATTCCTATTAAGATTAATAACTACAACCCCGTTGAGTGGTATTACCTGTTATGCTGCAACCACACAAAGAATCAACAGACAATCGCAGATAACTACAAATCTATGATGGGAATATTCGGTTGACTAACTGATCTGATGCAGCCTGGAATAAGTATATTTCATATTAAACTGTTCCAATTATACGTTTTACAGTATCTGAGTGATAGAGTTTACTAAAAGGACGTTGAATAAAAAATTACTTGAATGCCATGTGCTCACATTTACTATTTTTGGCAGTGGACTTTTTAATTTCAATTTGGTGGAAAGTGCCCCAAGGAATTGTTCCTTGTTGCAGGTAGAACAACGAGTTTGACAAGATCTAATTTAAGGTAGCCGAAATACAGTGTTTTGATAGGTTTTTGTTATAATTGTGCATAAATTTGCGTTCAGTTATTGTTTTATATCCCCTGAAACAATGACTTTCCAACCAGATATTTTCTATTGCAGTGGTGTTGTATGATTCTAACCACGAATTCATGGTTAGTTATTTTGATTAACCGTATGAACATGGTCTAAGGACAGTCAAAACAACCGCTTAGATGTTATCCAGTCACTCACATGCAAAACAGAAGCATGGATATTATAAAATTTTGTTGTGCTTAACAAGACAACTCAAGAGTGCTTTAATTTAACGTTCATCACTGACTACTAGATGTGCGGTTGCTTCACGTGCCAAAACTACCAGCTTATCTTCCCAACTTCTGTGTACCTGAGGAAGATCTCTTGCATGTGAATAACATGTTGACTGCAGTACTGTTGGCTGTTTTTTGTTTCCATAAAATGTCCTAACTTCGCTGAAGAGTCTCTTGAACAGATTTTACGTCATTTGGCGAAGTGGTGATACCACAAAATCGGAGGGGAAGTTATAGCGGTTTGGGTCAATAAATCTTCATGAAGCCAAGAACTACATGACTTGACCTTCTTGTTGACATTGGATTGCAGTAGTAATACACTAATGTATTCATATTGAGGTTTGGATTGTGCGCATTTGGTCCATAGTTAATAAACTAGTGTTTTATTTGAACATTATCGCATTGGGTAAATTTCACTAGATATCACAGGGACCTCCATCTAGATGTGCCTTCCTAATATATGAGTAATTTTCAGCCTGTTCATTCGCATAACATTGTAACATCTTTCAACTCTGTGATACTAAGCTACCCTGCACAGTGGTTAATAAGATATTATTAGAAATGGAACTATTGATAAAACTGAGGATATTAGTGAAACACACTTTTTTGAATCCAGCACTTAAATACATCGGGATATTAGATGTCTCAGGTAAAACTGTTATAATGAATGTTAGTGGTGGGTTAGTAACCACTTCATTAAACACATTTGAACGGGTTGAATGGTGGAAGAAATAATCCACATGTGCGAATTTATTTAATGCAATCAGACGCCTAACTTCTTCAACAATGTCCGACTGAGAAAAATACCAATCGATCTCCCGGGACACGCTGCATATCACATGTAGTCTTCTTTCTTGAAATATGCCGGAAGAATCTCTTTCCTACAAAATAAGACTTTCAAATATATCGCAACTGTAGCAACATTAGTTGTTCACCAGTGCGAATATATTTAACTGTCACGTGTATGTAATTATTTTGTGGCTTCAGTTGGAGTTATATTGTTTTACTGTATTTTCTAAGGTATACTTATATCAACTGATTGTTCAAAATACTTGCGTGGTTTCGGGAGTCCTTAGTACATCTGTCCAGGTAATAATGAAAGGAAACGCAGGTTATTAAAATAGCAGCTCACTGACATGCACGGTGTTGATGAATGACTAAACATCCGGTGAACACATCGCAATTTGGTCAAAGCCTAAGTTACTTCGTTACAATAATCCCTTGTCAAAAGTGTTTCAACGTAGCATTCAGCATTTATGGACTAAAAATATATGACACAAACTCGTGTACCTAACAAATTTAGAATATGCTTAGTTCCTGCCCCAAATGTATACATGGCTGTCATTCAAAAACGAACTGATGATAAACTTATTCTGTTACACCAAATCTATTCATATTTCTTTGTGTTGTTTGTCGGTAAATTATGCAACCATCTATTCGTTTGCTTTCTGCAACAACTGCAGTTGGTAACCTAACAGATTATTATGTATCATTGAGCACACTTAGTTCTCCCCTAGGAGCATTTGCGGTAAAAGTGATCGCTGCGTTATCAAACAACATGAACCGTCAGCTGCATTCAATTGGTCCTAACGTATTACTGCTGACTCAAGTGGATACATGTATGATGGACACGCTATTAACTGTAGCCAACTGATCTTATTATGTTACCAATAACTGGTAGCACTACACAATTTTCATCATCACTTTTCATGCCAACGTCATACCTAAACAAGGTGTTTCTGCCTGGTTTTCAAAATTTCTGTTATATACTCATTTCATTCTAAACGCAAGGTACTCTATATATGCTATACTAAACACCAGTTGGGTAGGTGTGTCGCGGGTTTGTCTCATTTTGGGCGAAACAACAGATCACGGATGTATAGGATATCACAAGTGTACATTGTAGCACTAAGCCTACATCATCTACTGGATGTCAGAGTACAATTATTCATAAATGTGATCCTGTTCCATCATTTGTTCATTGAATTCCAAGTCGCACAGTCAAACAGTCAAGTTACTGTGCTCCTAAAGTTCGCGGTTATCGTGCGTAGTCAAGCAGAAGCCATCATGGGTTACGCTACTGCAATGGCTGCTGGTTCTCTGAATCTTGATATTCCGTGCTTTTTATTACATTTGTTTATTTGTATTGATGAGTTGGTATATTGTATAATGTCATAAGAAGTCGGCGACGTTTACCCAAATATAAAACATGTACACCGAATCTCCTCTTCACGTCACTGCCTACAACACATGTCTTATGTGACAGTTTAAAATCACAGTCTGTTTTCTCTAGGATAATTTCAAGAGCGTCATGCATTATTATGCTTAACATTAAAGTAAGTGTGTACAACGTTCTACACTCCCCAGAACCTTTTTAACTACATCTTTCATATGGTTGGCTACTGTCCAATGCGTGTCTGCAGTGATCTTGTTCATGTTTCCTCCCTGGACATTACAATTTTCGTTTCCACGGGGAACATGTTGCGGTACAATTCAACTCTGTCTTAATCAGCATGTAACTCTGACATATCGTTAGCAATTCACTCGGTACAGTGAAGTAAGCATTTTAATGAACGAGTTTTTGGGACCAACTGTTAGTCGGTTTGTGTGTATCTATGGAGAGCTGTGAAAATGAACAAACCCCTGGGTCGTCATATACTCAGGTTACTGCATTTCTGGCTGAACTTCATAAGCAAGGTTTACCAAGTTGCTGGCGTACATTGGGATACGTAGCAATTCGTCACTTCGTTGTTCTGAAGGACCATCTCATTTTTGAAGGCGAAAACAATCACAAAAAGAGACTCAATTGGCGCCGGCTAGAAGGTAGTGTTTATCCTTCTCATTTCGGTTCAAGGTATATTTACACGGTAGACAAACGCCAGTGGTACGGCTAATATCGTGACAAACTGCTTTCTAAGTTGCCGTTAACGAAGTTACTCGCGTCCTATAGAGGAGACGCTTGAGTGCTCAATCTGCTACGTTAAACCATTAGGTAAATCCTCTTAGCGAGCAGCAAGGATTGTAAGCATGAAAGAGTGAACTGGAATATGTCCTTTGAGTCAGGTCGAATGTGATAAATAGTTTCCTTTCATCAGTTTGTAAAGCTGAAGAACTATTTGTATAATGAAGTAGTGTCTCGAAATTTAGATATGAGAACATTAAAATGTTTCTTGTTAGTAAATCGTATTTAAGAAGTAAAATACTCAAGCCGAAAACTTGCTCAAAAGTTACGCAGCAGTTCCAGTAAAACAGAATGGCGGTTTTCGTAAAATACCCTGCTGTATAACGCCCAAGCCTTTGAATTTGTTTGCATCAGACTTCCCATTCGGTTGACTGATGAACAAACCAGTTAGACCGTCGAATTGAGCAGCGTAGTGACACTCTTGAATTCCCATACAAAAAGAAGCAAAATATATTCAAGCTAATTACATAAACTTAAACTTTAAACGGTTCCACTCAAAACAGTTCTTGTTTCTCATTGAGAAATTGTCTCTAAAATGTTTAGTGTCAGAAAGTCTAGTGACCAAGCTTGTAAAACAATTTATGGTTTGAACCATCTTTCACTAATATTATGCATGCTCTGAAATAAGGGTACAATTCGACTTCATTTACTAACTGTCCCAGCAAATAGCTGGGGCTTTAATTGCCTGAATGCCAGCATGTCATTTGACTGCATATGAAAACGTGTACATCCTTCTTTTAGTTGTGGCTAAAATCTTGTCTGATGGAGAATCATCAACTCTAGCGTAAAGTTGGATTAGTATTATATGAAAACCGTTAAGCGAAACTTAATCCGGTATATCCAAATATATTCCTGACTGTGTTCGATATCAAGCATCTGAAAACAAAACGTCTCCATATAAAAATTGGAAAATGTTACATATTGAAGGAGGCAGTGCTCTTTGTCGCATTCAGACGCGCGTAAATCAGAATACTCACAGATTTTGTTGGATTTAAATTATGCGGGCTATTTATGATTTCAAATAGTAATTACGTATCTTTCGGGAAAGGTGAGGCCGAACGTGCGATGGATCTCTGGACGTAGTTAAACAAAGAAGTGATTTTGTACTCGATTATGAAATGACCCATTTAGTAAATCTGAATAATAAAAATGCAGACGCTTACAGCGGATTCATAAACTGCTGCAGGATATTTGTCCTCATTATAAACATTTCCGTGGACAGTGTTACGGGAGAACAACAGATGTCGAAAGTTTAAAAACCATTAGGCTGCTCTCCAAACAAAAACACATCCAACGATGCACATTATGAACATCACAACAGTCAAGCGTAAAATTAACTCACAAATATAGGCAAACGTTCAGATGGCATAGGGTTAAACTACAGAAGTACGCATTTTGCATGGGAGAAGGAATTTCAAGATATAAATACTGCTTTCCGAACACTTGAACCGGTGGTTGAATGATCTATGTGTTGGGGATGATGAGCTCATTACCCGCTGCTATGTAGATAAGTTGGACATGTCTCATTTAGCATGCATATCACCCAGCGGAGTGAAAACCTTAGATTCTCAGATAACTGAATCCATAAAACAAAACCTACCTCTCCAGAGGATTGATGATTGCTTTTGAAAAGCGTGCGTGAAATCACTGTACAAATGGCTTTGACAGTATTGCGATCGACAATTCCTTGGAAGTATTTTTTCAACAATTTAAGTGATACTAGGATTTATGGCAACCTGATGGTCTTCAGAGATACCGAATGCGGAATAATATAACTTGCAAAACAAAGAATAGGACTCTACGCATCACCGACAATAGTTCGAGCGCAAATTTGGTTTTACGCTTTTGTCACAGACACTTTTATATAGTTTTTTTCTTATTGTATATTATCTGATTAACTACATTTGAATGTGCTATCGTTAAGTTAAGTACGCTTTGAATATTGTTGAAATATATACAGAATTTTGAAAACGATGTCCAGTAACAGAAAGGATATTCCGGGGATTCTACCAAAAACCCTGTATTGATCAATTCGGTGAACACTGCTAACTCCCGTCTGCAGCCGCCTTAGTTTCCATTTGGTGAACACTAAAGTTGCACACAATGGGTTAAAGTAGGAGTTGTTATCTTATTTCCTAACCACAGTCGAGCTTCCATCCTTATGCTGGCGTGCCGAGTGCGTTGATCAGTATGTCATAGTCTTCGCTTTAAGTAAAAATGGAAAGTCAGCTGTCCTCCGGTCTAGTTGATTCCCTTTAAATCCGTAAGCCTTTCACAGAAATATATCTATGTCTCTGATCAATGAATTCCGGCCTATGCAGTGTCGTCAAATATGGGGGACCAGCAAATTCGCATATGAAGTCTACTTCAGTATAGCTGGTAACATTTGTTTCTATCGCCGTAGACTCCAGGTACACACGGAAGTCGGCAGCTTCGAACGTGGAATAATTTCACTAGTACTGTGAAACGACGTGGCAAAATCAGTAGAAGAGTGTACATTTCAACACATGGAAGTACATTATACGTTAAGGCATACAGAAGAGCACGCATGTCCGCTTATTCCGACGCCAAATTTGTATATTTAACAATGAAAGGCAATATGGTTGATGCGGATCAAGAACGGAAGCTTGGAAAACATTCTGAGGCGACAAGTGACTTTGTTTATTTTGAACCCTTACACTCAGATTCAGGTTGTTTTGTTAACTAGATGAAACGGTAAAACTAAACAGAATAACTATGAGAACTGCTCGAACTCTTTGCTCATGTTGAAACTGGAAAAGATGAAAAACCTGTATGAATGTGAAAATTGTATTCTAATTCGTCGAGGAATGTCACAACTTAGTTTTAGTTTGTATGCACATAAAACCCTGGACGATACACATACCGACCAGGAGATTCCATGAACTGCGTGAATAGAAGTGTTATTGCTTCCTGTTTATGGCCAGCATTTTATTGAATGCATATTTGAAAAAGGAATGTCTTAATTTAAACCAACAGAATGAGTCACGTGTGAACTAAGATTTGCATCCTACTGAAAGATTGCAGCAGTCATTAATATGATAGTCCCGAACCGATGATCGGGCTGTTCTGATAAAAACATTTAATGAAAATCACACTGAACGGATATCATGTGATGTTCTGCCTTTATCGATGTTTGTAGATAAATTGAGTAATGTTATTTTATACGAAGCTTGGATTTTTCTTGTTTCCAGAATGTATTATTGTGTAAATCGGCAAGTCCAGCAGCAAGATCTGAACCACGCAGGTAAGTAAAGTTATAGCCTAACAGGCTTACGTACCCCGAAAAAAGATATCAATCTGATTAGCAATTCAGTCACCTCGAACTACTCTTGAAATTATTAAATGGTTGAGCAATTATTTGCACAATAGTTTGATATTTGTTACGTTAAAAATTGTTCCTTTTGAGACTTTCTGAAAAGAAACATGATACTGAATTCCGTAAAGCGCAGGGATTAACAAATACTGTTGACTGGCGAGAAAAATGTGAATTCAGTTGATTCTCAATTAGGCAGACCGCCAGACCGTCAGGCTAGTAAATTTTTACATAGTTTGCTGAAATGTTCAAACATAATTTATCGAATTGCAAACAGGAGAACGTGCAAGTGTCTAAATTAATCACTACATACTTAGTGTCAATCAGTCTGGCAAAACTTGTAGAGTTAAGAGGGAACTACCTGCTTACTCTCACCCAAGAGTTTTGAAATTGGGACAATGGGTGAGGCAGCCGCACACCTGCTTGTCACAAATGAGTGTCCGTTGGCTGTGTGGTTCCAGTGTTCAACTAGCATTTACGGTAACCACGTGATCCTGGTTTTTCACTACACTTAAAAAGCAAAAATTTCCATAGCAGTAGGGCGTGTCAAGATCTTTCTTTCGTATATTTACTGTTGTTTAAGGCTCATACTGTGATCAAAATGTTAGTACGGCACACTTTAAACGGTACAAACAAGATCACCTGCCAGTTTGCACTAGTTCGGATATTCGGCATTCCAGAGAACTTCGGTGAGCAATAGGTTCTGTCGATTATCTTAATGACTGGCTTCCGTGAACAAAGATTTTCTTTCTTCGTGGACAAAATTTTCATTAATCTATTCCTTGAACACATCATAATTTGCACACCCATCTTTAAGATGATTGAAACAAATCATACAATAAAAAGCTTAATACTTATCGACAACACTTACAACTGCTAGCAACCAGGTGGTTAATCGAATCTCTTAAAATTTTTATTTTATTGCTGCTATTAGAGTACAAGCTGAATTTTTTTAGCTTTGTTTATTATAAAAACTGTTGCGCAAATAAATAAAAAACACCTATTTGTTGGGTAACTATACTGACACACACCATTCATTGCTCTTGACTATGTAAACTTTGTTGATTAACTTGGCTCTATGTCGAGATGCAATAGTATGAAACTTCGAATTGTGCATACTTTCAGTTGAACTGTAATAATATATGGATGGAATATAACACACCAAATAAATAGCCAACAGATTTGCTTTTCGTAAGTGAGATTTGAAATCCGGTCTATTTTTTCTTATCATCCACTGCAACATGAGCACTGTAAATATTTGCAAGCGTATGTGATACTCATGTGTTCCAACAGGAGAAAGACCTCAAAGTGACTCTTTTTCGTAAGGGAATTTTCCATTGAGCGTGGGCAGTGGGCTAAATTTTAGTTAGTGTTAGCGTTATGGCACATTATTCTTATGCTCTGTGGCGTACAGTAACATGCCTTAACTTGTACAACAGTTATTTATAAGCTACAGTTTTGCACCTTAATGCGCAAATAAATATACCGTTAACAGCACGGGAACCATCGGTATAACAAGCTACACTGACGAATTCTTACAAACCGTTTGCCAGAGTTACAAATGTAAGTAAACAAATAAACATATGCACACAAAAAGTTCCAGGACTGACCGCCATTTAGGGTGCCGAGGAGAGGAAAGCCCAGATACAGTGCACCCATGAGGTTAGCCTAGTTTTACAGGACTTTCTGTCGGTTGCCCTAAGAGGCTGCGTTGCTCCTGTTCAAATTGCTTATTAGGCTTTCTCACCACGTGACACGACTGCGACAGTTTCATCCCAGTTGTTCGAACTCTAACGAACGACCTGCCAGATTGCTATGATATCTATAGTGAACATCTAGTTAATAAGCGCAACTCGTAGATAATGCGTTACATTTTGCACTTTAAGCAATAGATAGCATTATTTGAGTGATAGGACTGACTGATTTATAGTGATTACGCAACTGTACACAATTTCGAGCAATTGGTTCAACAGTGCTACATGTTCCGCAAAGTGAAACGGACCCTTCTAATGACAATTTATCCTTTCCTAGGTTATCTTCAAGTTAGCCACTCAAATTAGAATGACGGGGTTACTAGAATACTGCGTACGTTGTTGAGTGACAAAATCATACTGGCCACGAGAAGAGAATGCCGAACAGTTAGTTGGTGTACACTTTACTTATATTCCTTGAGATCTGTGAGGTGACACTTGTTCAACGCGTAAATACCAGAAATTCCACACAGATGGAACCAGCTTAATGGTTTATGGAGTGCATGAGCAAATTTGTCCAGACGAAATGCTGCTATGTGTTCAATATATTATATGAAAGGGTTCTGATAGTTTATATCTAGCAAGCTGGCTAGCATATGTATTACTTATTTGCCTGTTGTGAAAGTGATGCTCATATTGGAATGACGCTGTCAGAACTGTAACTCTGTTGTAAACTCCTGGCGACGTACCCTCTACTCAGTTCGGAATCAACGTAACAGATGTTAACGCAGCTAATTTGGCTGAACCCTTCACAGGTTGTATTCAAGAAATATCCATAAAATGTAATCGTCAAACTGCGGAGAATGCCGTCTTATTCAGTCGGACAACCTACACTACATGGCGGTTCGTAAAAGTGTCCTTTTGGCCAAAATGGCTCATGAGAACTATTAAGCATCACAAGATAAAAGGGACGTGTTTAAAGTGCCAACGAAATAATAAAGACAAACCGTTAATTGTTTGCCGGTCGTGCAATGTCAAAGTTTATTTCTTTTTTTTTCGGACGATTAAATAACTGTTCCGCATAGAGAATGTAAATTTTGCGCGTTGATATTCTTCACGCTATTTAGTTGTGCCGCTATCATGGGAACCAGCTATCAAAAGTTGCAACTAACGGTGATAAAACGTTGAGGCTGTTCGACGGTTGTTCAGTGCACGACACTTCTGAGTCACGTGCAATGCATGTTTCTGAATTCAGTCGGGATAACCGGATCATTGGGATCAGGTGTAACCTGTTACTGAACATCAAATGCTCAAAAGTTTGCTTCTGCACTACTGGTCTGCTTAGTCAAGTTAGCAAGTCGGTCAGAGTTTCTCAGACTTTCAAAGATGTCAACATTTTATTGTCACTGATGGAAAGAACTTCATGAGAGAAACTTCCCGAAGCGTACTTCTGCTTTATTGAAGGTAAACAAACAGCTCTTTTGAGGCATTCTGCCAGCTATCTGGCGGCTGCTTTGGGTAAAATCATGATATGCTCACTTCCTGTTTGTTACCGTTTTCACCTAGGTTTAAAGGCTTCTATATCATGTCCAGCGCTCGAATTCTGCCTTCATTTTATCATTACATTTATCAAGATGAGTGCTCCGTATCGAATATATTGACGTTTTACTTCGTTCATCGTAAGAAGAATTTACTTTATGCCAGATTCATGAAATATCTAACCTCTTCAGTCGAGGTTCCAGTAAACAGCTGCAGGTTTTTTTTCGTTTCTGATCATTTCACAATTTACGAACAATCACTTATGTCGAGTCCGTCCTGACACACTCAGTCCCTGACATTCAAGACTGTCGAAGTTTATTTTACATGTTTCACTTGGTGCTGGTTCGAACATTTATTTGCATGCAGTTGGTCTTGGTATTCTTCTGTTATTCCTTACATAGTTTAAAATCTACACACAGCTGGAGTACGTTTTCTTCAGCCAACCCTAAAATTTAAATTAGTGGACTTTTACCATACTCCATGCTAACTGCCGTCGATTCTCTCAACTTTCCACGATATTCGTGAGCGTTATTAGTACTACTGTTTTATGATCCCGGAAGACACAATCAACTGTCTTTCACCTGTTCAATGTTTGATTGTGTAGAAGCAAAACTTTCACATATGTGGGCGTATAAAGCACCTTAGTGATCTAATCCGGCTTCACCACGCCATCAGTAATGTACGTCCTCATCCCAACGGACAGTTTAAAACCGGTTGAAGTGTCAATGAAACTGGCTCATCGACCACAACGGCAGTAACCTCATAGTTGGCGTGATGAAACAATAATTACCAAGTGCCAAACTATAATCCAGTATATACAGTAGTTAGCTTAATCAAAGATTTTTATAAAAAAATATGCAGAATTGTTTCGTTCCATTCAGTCAACTTTTCAGTTATCAGGAGTTTTCAGTTAATGTGAAGCCAGCCATTTTACTCAGTAAACACTGTTACAAGTAATACGCAAAGCAAAGGGGTTTATATTACATTCTACTCTCGATTACAATTTAAATAATACATTCTTAAAGTCATGTGACAATTAAATTTTGCCGAAACCAGATCACTTTTCAATAATATAATATATAATATGCGTT
>JTDE01000069.1:187621-244664 GCA_014338405.1 Paragonimus skrjabini miyazakii
ATTATAAGACACAGTTGGAACAAATCTTTTGTTGTAATCCAAGGCCTGTTACAGTGAGTTCGTTTAAATAACATTCCCGTTACTACCGGCTCCAATTAAATATATCAGTGGTCTTGTATGAAAAATGTGCGTAACCTACTGTTCTTATAAACTGGGCAGCAACCGCAGTTCTATTTCTTCATTTGTTTGTTCGATAAACTCACGTAATGAAGCCAGATAGACTACGTTGTTTATTTCTACCTGCGCAGTCTAGCCAAATTAACCACGAACGCACTGGAGGGAAGATGTCACAATCTGTTTAGTGTATGACTGTGCACGATTCCTAAAACACCTTCATTTGTCATAAGATTCATAAATAAAAACAATCAACATGCCAATTTCCGTCAGCCCCAACATCTTTATGAACACTGGGGATGACGCGTTTGAGGTGTGTTATAATTTCTAATTAGCCCACTTGCAATAGTGATCTGTTTTCTCCGCATGAAGCAGGAAACCTGTTTTATATATGTTTTATATATATATTATATATATTTTATGTGGAGAAGAATGAATGGTTCAGGTTATGTGTGTTGTGATCTGTTGCAAATATTTTGCCGGTGTTCCACATTTATTTATTTACCCGCTCAATATAATGGCCTAGTCAAATCTGAACAACCGTAGTATGCACGAACGTTAAACACAAGATTGGAGTCTTCAATATTAATTACCTCGGAGCCATGTATCATGTCTACAGGTGCATTCACAAATGCAACGGTTTCCTCAAGTAAAAGATTTAGAAAACGGAGCAAATAAAGAATATAATGAGGTTGTCAACATGATTAAATTGGAAATAAATGAAACAAAGTCACCACCATGTGCATCAGTATTGAACGTTGTTTTTAGCGAACCTCGGGTCAAACGGTTCTTTCTGAAAAAAGATGCTTTAAACAATTGTTGTTGATTAAGGAAATCAGGATCAAGTATTAATTAAATTTGCCGTAGGTCCCTCAAAATACCCACTTACAGGAAGTTGCTGCTTAGCAAATTAACGTATTCTGTGACCTTGAACTAATTACGAAATGCTACATCTGCCTGGTGAGTGGAAGTCAATAACAATGTCAGTAGGTGCCTTCTTAGGAAGACGTGCACAGTAAACCGACCTCAAACGGATTGGAACTGAACGCTTACGAATCTTGTTCACTTTACACAAACACATAATTTTTAAAAGCATGCAAAACGTGTGAGTTGGTAGAAAATCTTCAGACAAAAGTCAGTCTATTTGTTTTCATGTGAACCATGATATATAGAGGTTCATCACAATTGCATAAAACTTAGTAATGTAGAAGATTTATCAACGATTGATCTGGAGTTAACCCAATCCATATATGATGGGGGTTTAGGGGTGTAGTTTTCTTTAGATTGTTTAGCGCAGAAGAACCATGATCGAGTTGGTATTTTTATTACAGCTCCTCGCCTGCAGCTGGGTAATAAGTTCGTACTCACTTGGCTTTTATTTAATTGTGGCGACCATTCGGGCAACGAACTCCTGCTACGAAAGACTGAAACTGCTCGTCTAGAACTATGATCATAGACGCTTGCTCATAGTGCTCAAATTGTGCATCGTCTTATGAAGTGACACAATGACTTCTTCAGTAAATAAATTGAATCACCCTGCATGTTGAACATTCCAATAAACCTGCAATTACAGACTCATCCCTTAATTTGCTGAGGATTCATCCTGAATAGTGATGAATTATATAATTGGATCGACTTCAAATTGGAAATTATAGTATCTTTACGATTTTCTCTCTTTTAAGCCATCGCGGTAGTTACCACCAAATCAGACAAACCGCATGGTTCATAGGACAGAGTATTCTACTCCAGAAACAAAAAAACAGTATGAATCCTGCAATACTTGCTAACTCCAAGCACGTATGAGTTATGTCAGAAGGTTTAGTCAAAGAATGTACATCCCGGAGTACTGCCTGTAATAACTTGCAACAGAATGAAAATAATAACGTAAACAAACTTATCAAAATGGTTCTGAACAAACTTAGGAAAATTTACAGTGGATCATTAGTGACTGCCAAACAAAGCCAGGTAAAAGTAACACTTCGCTTTGTAATCGCAAAGTGTTTACGGCATATCCCGATATAAAAAATGTGATGACTAACAGTAACACTTTTTAATTTCTCAACGCTAAATGGGACAATATGGGTTAACTTGATTACTAGATATCTTGTGAAAATAATTAACCGTTAGATAATACTCCGCTCTCTTTTATAGAATAAAGCAGGGCGGAAGGGTTTTCAGTCGTAATTGTCATTGAAAACATAAGTGGAAATTACGTCGACTTCACTGTGAATTGACAAACACCCGGAAGCACTTAATGTTAGTCCGTGTTTTGTAAATGTTTGAGGTTTGATATCAATGTGTGTCTGAAAACCAAATTATAAAAGAGTAGTAGAAGTTGTTACTTTGTGAGCAACATGTGAACAATTGATATCAAAGTGATCGCTCGCATGTTTCAAATACTTTTCAATAATTAATATATGATTGATATTTCTGGTTTATGAAGTCAATAGATTTACTGTTCCGACAACAAGAAATTTTAAAAAAATTTGCTGAAATTAGAAATTGTGGGAACCGGTTGAAAATGTAGCATTACAGTATAATGATGATAAGATATGCGAATAAAATGTACCGAGACCACGTGTGTTGAATTATTTGTGAATTCAGTATCGTAACGTCAAGGTATACACGGTCATTTTTTTCAGCAAAAGTGCAACAAACGTTTCTACATACGTAATTTACCAGTACAGATATAAAATATAATAACTGAAATACATTGAACAAACTGTTCTGATTCACTAACATTGTGAATAGTGTGATCGGGACGTCGTCACTTACGTTGCATCAACACCCCTTGTAATTGCGTTTTCTGTTAATGTATATTCATACGTTGAGAAAATAAGTGACGTTGGAAACGAGTATGTTGACCAGTGATCAACTGAGCTAGTTCTAAGCATAACTGAATAATACTGATTTTTCGCTTGCCCAAACTGAATTTCATGTCGTATGACATTTAGGGAATACTGCAATACGTAGTTTGTTTGATACGGTCGTGTATGATGGGCTAGCAATGATTTTGTTTGTCAAAAGTGAGAACATTATTTAATGTAATGCCTGAAGTCTCTCACTTAACCTGGTATTGTGCAAAAGGACGCTATGAATAAGGGTAAGGGATAAACTGATTTAATAAGCTATATTGAAGACTATTAGTCAAGCTCCGCCATCGGACGGCTTGATCATCACACATGATATGAGTATTGCTTGTAGATGCGTGGGTTGTTACAAGTAAAAAGAGAACTGTGCTTGTGTGTTGTTGTCTCTGTGTTGGTCGGGGAAATAATATGTCGGACGTTTTACATACAAGTAAACGAAAATTATTGGAAGCAAATAAAGAGGGCTTGATAAAACTGCTGCTGTATGAGCCTCTCAGCAATGGACAGAGAAACAATGCGAAACAACATTCTTTCCTATGAGTGCAATCATTTGGTTTCATGTATGTGTCGATCGAGTGAAGTTTCGTAACTCAGTCGTTTCAGCCTTAACCAGATAGCTGGGCAGGATGTCCCAGCGTATAAAAACTGTAAATAAGTAGTGGCTCTTTCTTAGAGCAGCCCAACTATAGCGGGTAACCCGTACAATGGGTTTACTTTTGGTTGCTGAGTGATGGTGTGTCAGTGGCAGGGCAGTTAAAAAGAAGCATCTAAAGGAAGGTCATCGTCAAAGAAACTTAACAAAGAACACAGTAGTTACGGCAAGTTCAGAGCACGTCAGATAGGTTCCGCTCGACAGAAGCACATTGGAGTCGAACTAATCAATACGTGTAGTAAAACAAAGTTACGGCACGCGTCGTTTAAATAATTTGGAAATTATGCTCCGAGTAATGCTTGGTATTTGCACAGTTACTGCTCCTCGGCCGAAAGTCTGGTTTACTGAATAGTCCTGAAGCACTGCAGGGACCTCACTTACTTACAACTGTAACACAAGATGTATGGAGTATACAAAGAGACAGTAGTTCAAACTTATGTGAGGTCAGCCTGCTGTTTGACTAAATGCTGATTTAGAACAATTCACAACATATACAATTGTTCTTCACTGTATCGACTAGAACTGCATATAACCTCCATCCGATCGTTGAGAGTTGTTTAAAAAAGAAGCGATTATACTCCTATTATGCAACGTAAACATTTGCTCTCAGAAGTTCAGTTGGGATTATGTAATACTAGTGATATATAACAGAATTGATGTGAACGTTTAACGTCGTAGATTGAAAGCAAACTGGTGGTTAAATCACAAAGGAAGATTTTCCACAGTTTATCCTCTTGATAAAAGCATGAGTTGAGCGTGGTCAGTGCTTGCTTGGACCTAGCAACTAATGCTAAAGATGGTTTAGTTTGTTAATACTGAAACTGGTAAGAATATACATGGAGGTCATAATAAGCTTTGTAATTAGCTAACCTAACCGGTTCTCATTGTTCGACGCCTAGTTTGGCGATGTTAAGTTTATTAAGGACAAACTGTGGAATGAGGAGGCAGGCAGCTTTACTGCCAAGTTATCGACCGTTAAGGGACATTTGATTGCCCTTGAACGATACTTAATTACGGCATGCATTTTATAGTTCTTAAGGAAGGCCCGATTCGAAGCGCGGTTCGCAACTCAAATCGTAGGTCCATAGGTTTAAGTCGGTTAAACGTGAGCAACCTGATACGAAGTAGATGGATGAGTTTGTGTATCTCAAACGTTCAACAGCTATCAAGTTTACTAAACACCTCATGACACAAGTTACCAAGTTGGCCCATTATATTCATTCGGGATATTGTTGTGCAATTAAAACCCAAAGTTATTAGCTTTCTGCGAAGCGATGCACATCTCAATTTACCAACTGACATCATGTGCGCAGAAGTGGTTGAAGCAGTTTGTCAAGTTACCATGGTCGTGATAACATAATCATTGGCATGTTTGTAGGCGTGTCCAGTCCCTGTTTGTCCTTATTTATATGATGTATATAGCTGGCATGTTTTACGTTTGCGACTGATGAGAGTAAATGAAATGTTAACATATAGTAAGATATTTCTTCTTTCTGCTCTGGTGTAATGGTTGAAGAGCACTCAGTGTTTCAAACTGGTGTTATTAACAAATACAAAGTTCGGCAACCTCGATCATTAAAAATGAATGCTTGGTCTAGCCGATGTTTTTAGAGCAATGGTGCTGTAATCGCATATAAATTGCGTTATTGTTTACAGATGATAACAATTGTAGAAAACCTTTATCAACAGTGACATGATGTTATACCTTCAAGTGGGCCTTGTCTCCAATTCACCTCAAATTCACGTCGGCCACGCTCAATTTCAATCCTCTGCCCCAAAGGCAGTGAGACCGCCCGTATTGGAAAACAAAATTTTTCGATCGTAATAGAGACGTTAGTAATAATAAATTTTTTTACCAACTAAAGTAATTGCGTCGCTGAACTAAACCTCAAATTGCGAGATCATAGAACAAACGAGTGAACCGTAAATGTTTTGCGTTCGTCAGTTGATCTTTATATAAGGATCATGTGAGTCACTTTCACCTGTCAATGTTGTTGAATACGACCATTAACGCATGCTGTTACTGAGATCAAGATACCTTAAATTGCTAGGGTAAATCCGGCTCGCTGTCCGTAGATTTTCTACTCAGGGGCTGAAGTAATCGTTTAAGCTGAAACCTCTACGGAGACATCGTAACGTAGAACTCTACCGATAATACGTTTGTACTTTAATTAAGGAACCTGACAAATACATTATCTATGACGTTAGAAGGAATCTGTCGCCCTAATGATGTGTAAAAGTAAACAACAGCAGACAACCACACATTCGAGGAGTCCTTTAACTGTGTGGTATTCCATGCCAACTGACTAGTCTGTTCTGAGAAGATAGATTGTTTAGACGAGCAGTCAACCTTCTTCAATAGGTTGTATGCATACGTTTGTTCTTTTCATTGGCACCAAGGGGAATGAAAGTCATTTTGGCTAGACCATCGACCCTGTTAACATTGGTAACGGTTTTACAATAGCGTTGCACAAAAGTGAATATAAATAACTCACGAACCAAAGTTATACCATTTAATGTTGCAGTTAACGACCTATTATTAATTTCGTATTGTTAACCTAATTGCTTTCCAGTGTTAGATAACCATTCAGACTGGTGAGATCGCATTCACCTTGAACTAATTAAAACTACCACACTTCCGTATACAGGGCAACAACATTTATATGTATATAAGTAGGTGAAAAACTGGTGTCGTTTGTCATTTCAATCATCAAACTGCACCCCTTGCTCCTTCTACCCTATCCCTCATTTCATGCACACACGACAGGTTTTCGGGTGCACTTTGAATCTAAACAAGAACGGGATCGTGACAGATAGGTTTGCCTGTTTGAACACACTTTTGCTGCTAGATGCTAGAGTGAACCAGCTGTAAATCCATTGCAGTAAAAGAAAGCATTGAAATTCGCAGAGTTTTGATTGAACGAAGAAAAAATGGTTTTACACTAATCTGTTCAATAATGTTTACATCAGCTGTAGGCTGTCATTCTCAGACGAAAAACGTCTGTTATTCTTTCTGTCAACCACATATTCCCAATGGACTATAAGGTCAATGTAGCTTGTTTATTTTAAACGATCAGGTGCAATAAAATTAAAATGCGTAGTGTATTTGGTGACCAAATCAACCGTCAACAAACATTAAGTTATGTTTTGTTTGAATTGCAGATGTGATGGGTCTCAACTGGGGAACTACGTGAAGGTAAACAGCAATTAGAGAACTGACAAGCTTTTAGTGATATCCTGCGGTTTTGCCCCAATAAAATGCCAGGAGCGTATACAAACATCAACAACTTCCGACTCTTTGTTCACCTGCTAGTAATCGACGAGAACTTAATTTCCGGAATGAGATATTGTAACTTCTAATGTAGAAGTTTATCAAGCGGGTGTGTGCGTTGGCAGACTAGTTACGTTTGGAGGTAATGAAAAGTAGTTAATGGAAAATATTAATAAAATGTTCGCCTCAATTAACTAATCATAGATAACGTTTATCGTTTCAGTGCGCAGTTATTGTTCACTTAGAATCCTCCAGAGGTTCAGCAATCTGTTCCGCTGCTTCCTTTACCGTTTATGGGCTCTTTCAAGCAGTGTCACTCATGTCAGTCCATATTCTCCACTTGTAGTCTCGGCATCTTTTCACCGGACTACAGAGCTCTCAGCGATTATAAATGCGTATAGCAGTAATGTTTACACCTATTTTACACTCAAAAATAAGAAACCAAAATTCGAACAACTAACGTGTTCATAACAATACCGTATTCATATTTATATATATCTAATATTCTGTTAGTATATCTGGAACAATGCCCAAGCATTCTGTTTTTGAACATGTTACTGAAGGCAGAAAGATCAGTGTTTTAGCAAAAGCGTAGTTGTTAGTCATTATGCTGCACCCAGTCGACATTACCACCCCTCTTCATACTAACCTTCATAATAAAACCACGTTTTCACATTATACGATGACATTTGTACTTGACGTTGTGCAGGTGTGACGTTTAGATGAACGTTACATGATCCCTATATGGAATCCAGCCAGTTCATTATGACTCACACTCAAAGTTACTGTCCGGTCATGGACACACTACCGTCTTATCAGAGAACAAAGTTGTACCCAGAAACGTGCACAGTCACCTGCTAGACCAGCACGCACAATGTGCTGATAAAAGCACATGATGCAACTAGCGCCCAAATCAAACGAGTGGACGCAGCTAATTGACAACAACATTGGTGCAGTGCTCCTGGTGCGGCAGCTATCCACTATCCTATTCCTATCCTATTCACTCCCTGATATACTCTTTGGAATATGCTTCAACTTTAGCAGTTACCAAACAATGAACACAACTGTCTTGCTATTCTCCGGTAAATGAATATTCAAACTGTTTTTCATGTGGCCGTATGGGGTATCTAGTTCCATTGTTGCTCGTAATTAAAAAACGGACATTTACTAGACTGTATCTCCCTTTAGTAATTTGACAAACAAGTTGCGATGAGGACCATGTGTATTTCAGTTAATCATGAACATATTTTCTATTTAAGAATTTGAGCTTTATACTGTTTTAATACTGTTAGGCACTTCGCTCTTGATGATCGGTTTAACTCATATTCACTTCCAGTGATCGTTGAGTAAACCCTATAAATGATGCTTATAAAATGTGTGCTCATGAAAATTTCATTTGTCAGTTCGAAGAAGACAGTAGTGATGCAGATTTGTCACGAAAGTGATATCTTTGATCAACACGTTTGTGAACGTATTCTCCGCACATCTACAGATTTCATAGCAAGCTGAAACCCGAATGACTGAGGGCTTACACGCTTTTCCAGGAGACGGTATTCAATGATTGCCATTTTATTGGGACTCACTACCAACAGTGTCTTATGCTTATGATCAATATTTACTGACAAACAATCTACAAGGTCAATATTATCACTATTCTCAGATTTGAACAATAATAATGAGTACCTTGAAAAATCCCTGACGTGGTTGTAGACAGTTGTTCAGTAATTTGCGTTGTAACAAATAAGTAAACGTGTACGAGGATGAGAATAAAAAAGCAGCACACGCTATGGAAAGTTTTAGAGATTAACCACCACCATTCACGCCTAACAATTCGCGGTGCAACAGAAGCACCGTCGACACACGAAATATATAACTCAGCTAGTGAATACCATAAACTGCCTTTATTACATGTGTTGCTTTTACACCTACGTATTTCTCGTACCGTAGTCAACGGTCTATCGCGTTTTTCAAACAATCAACCCATTTGATTCAGGGTAACTGACATGGTCTACGGTGGTCGCGTAACGAGAGTCTATATGGATCTGCCGCTCGAGTCGATAATCTTTGATTAATACAGTAAAACTGAGTACAAACACGCATGATAAAATTTGTCTAGTAGGTCAGAAGTGGACATACATTTTTTTCACTTTTTCCCACATTGTGCCTACCAGATTACATGAACAGGAGTGAGATCTGCCTGACCCCCTTCGTGAAGGATCATTTGCTTAGATGAGTACAAAACTGCATATTACCGAAGAACTGTACTGTCGTTGAAACACGCAATCAACCAGTGTTTGCAATCGCAAGATACAACCTGACCAATGGACAAGCAATTGATCTAGGCTATACATTCAAAATCATACTACGTTGGTTTTATCCAAAAGTGTTATTGTTTGTTAAAGCTGTAGCTATCAATTTATTAAAACCGGCTTCATGTGTTCAAGAACAGTTGTTTGTGAATTTTGATCTGACCTGGATTTGATGACCTTCCTTAAACGAACGATCGACTATCCATCCTATTCTCCTAACTGTTTGATACAAAAAGCCGATCTGTTATTGTAAACTTGGTACAAACGAGTCAATACATACTGGTTGTGTCTACAACTTTTCTTGCCCCAACTGTCTCCCCAGCCGTTCACGCGTGTAATTCGACCACTTTCTTGAACGTATTGCAGATTTTCATCGGAATTCAGAAGAATTGTTCCAGTTGTTTTGTAACTTAAGTTATTTTTTAATTCCCTACTAAATTGTACGCAGCCCAAAAGTTGCGTGGTTGACTTTGCACTGGCACACTGTACACTCGAGGTCCGTTTGTGCATTACAAACCGATGAACACGGACAAAACTACATTCAAATCGACAATCACGTAGACGAATCGACCCAATCGATGTAATCAGATTTTAAAGTTGTAACAAGTAAGTTAATCAGCCTCCACCTAATCATCAAATGTGTGTTTTTGGCTGGGCAGGAAAGCCGTTTGTTTAACTTCCGTGCAGTAGTTTGAATTCCTAGTAACTGTGCATGAAAGTAAAATATCAAATAAGCTTGAGTCAAGATTAATCTATATAATCGTTTAGTCTAGAAATAATTTCAAAGATTACAGCTTTCGGTATCCTGGCCAGTGTGCACAGATTGAGGGCACCACAATCAGTGTAAACAAGCAGGTTGATACGCAAAACATCTGGTGGTATTTACAAATTAATATGCAATGTTTGACTATTAGACAAATAACACGACTTAGGTCCCCGGAAGCGCATTCGTTTGAAGGAATCGACCGGCCAAGGCTTGAGTGAAGCAATGCACTAAAACATGCTGTCGTTTTGTAGGCTCAAGCAACGGTTTGGTGCGACGAAGTCAGATAGAGTTTCAGCAATGATAAATTTTACCCTGGTTGTTGTGGAAGTTGGTCAAACTCCCTGGAAAATAGTCTATAATTCAGCCTGGTGGGAGCAATTTGCCGGTTGCTGATTTGTTACAGATTGTGATTTGTCTTACCTAATACAGCACCAATAGGTTACTTAAGAAACGATCTTTTCGATACATCCATGGTTTTGTAGTACGAGGAGAGAATGTGACAATCACGCTTGAACTGGCTTCAGGTTCATAAAGACTTAACGTACGATCACTGCTAACTGGAGACGAAAGCCGAATTTGCGCAGTGATCTTCTGTTGACATTGTGAACAGAGCAGGAGTGTGAACATCGTTTTAACAAGTGAAATATGGTAAGCAGGGTACTGTCTCAGGAAACTATCATGAAACCTACAAAAACTGGACGAGTTCTGAAAAATTACCAAGAGAACGTAAGATGAATTGTGTGTTGGTGTTTCACGTACATATTATGTCATTACAGTGAAGTAGAAATGATGATTACATAAAGCAGTGCAGTAGAAGGCTGGAAACCGGCTCTCACACAACTTATCACGGTGCTACTAAAAACAGTCATGTTAGGAAGCCAAATGATCGTGAAGTTCTAGATGCGGAGCAGACAGTGTGTGCATTAGCATTTTAAAAACGGATAGACCTTTCAGTTGGAGCCATTACAAAGGAGAAAATAAAGAACAACACTAACTTTTGGGAACGTTGCGGGTAAGTCAGTAGAGGATTATTCTGTAACTATTTGTTGCAGCGTATACACACATGAGTTTGGTAGACAAGCGGCGATATTCTAGGCCAATCAAACACTTGGTTTCGTCCTCGGAAATTCCAGAATCTGAAGGACACTGACACCGTAGACAGTTTCAACTGTTTCGTAGAAGTCTTCAGCCACTTCTTTATGTTTAAGCGTTTAGATAAATTCGCGTTAGGTACAGTCATTCGACGTTAACTTATGGCGGTTATCACGAATTCCAGTCAAAGACTAGTGAAGCACTTACTTGGTAAAAAAACACTGATGTAATAACAAAGAAAAATTCGTCCGTCAAAAATGTTCGTGCCAAAAAGCGATCGAGTATAAACAGTGTGTCAAGTCGCCTCACAGATTGCGACAAGCCTATTCAGACATTCACTAGAAACGCTAAAATATATGTCCGAAAACCGGGTGAAAAACGCTGTTATCCTGTGACCTAATGCACCCTCTGGTTTTCTAAAGTTACAGTGTTTTCATAACTGTTTAGCTGAGTTTTATCGCACAGCTGAAATTATCAGACACTTCAACATCGGAAAGGGATAAAATTAGAATCAGCGGGACATCCATAAGTCCGTTCAGTTTCTGACAACTTGTTAAGTTTATGATTGACGTTTATGCAACCAGAACTCAAATCATTTGTGATTCTATCAAGTCTCAAATCAATTTTTGTGAATTCAAGCCATATGAAATCAAGAAACAATAATCATCGGAAAGTGAAAATTTGTTCCCATCACACAATTGACCCCGACAAAATAACTGACTATTGCTTCCTTATTGTTTTCCTACTGAATGGTGAAAAATCCAAAAATATAAGTGGACTCAGAAACAAGTGCGTTAAACAATTATCTTGCAAACAACGATCAGGACAGAGGAATGTTGATACTATGGAAGTTGACGAATATTAACAACTTAGCTTACACTCAGAGAAAAACAGGAGGATCACAGTTCTAAGTAGTAAATCACCATCACTTGAAGTGATTACAAAATCAAAGAACGGGCACCATTGCCTCGATGAACAAAGTGACAGTCAGAAAACTGTACTGATAATGTTGTGGATGGTGACAACGCTTTCCCGCTTTTTACAAGAAACATCAAAAGTTCAAAACTAATATAATGATAAAGTTCCACATTTGGATAATGTTAACGTGGGAGCGAAAAAGTCCATAAATTCCCAACGTGCTCTAAAGAGTATGCTGGATTTCCACCTACTCAATGGGTAAGCAAAGTTGCAATAAAATAAGCGAGTTGACAGCTACTGAACAACGGGAAGGATACATTATGACATTTGTCCGACACAAAGGTGAACGTTGAAACAGAGAGCGGTGAAAAATATTTTGAAAAGCAATGTTGTAACCGTGAAATGAATTTGTCAGTAATCCGATCTAACTGTTTAACTAACATCGTCTGTATAGTTCATTTACATTTCTGTTAAACACATCTCATAGGCGTTATAATCAATGAATCGCTTGAATTGAGTTGTTTGGACACTATGATTTATTATCAATGAAGGAACTAAAGTTAACAACGTACATATCACAATGTAAAAACTAATGCCTCAGAATAATCCATTCTTACTTTGCTTATTGGATACAACAGAGTACACTTTTGATATGAAACAAGAAAAGTGACGTTCGACGGTTTGGAAAAAGCACTCGTAGACAAGCGACCTGTAATAACCAAGCAAGTTTTCCTCGTTTCCATGCGCATTAATTGATAATCAGGCGTAGGCAGTCACTTCCGAGCGCTCAAGATTGCGAAAGAACATTTGCTGATCATTATATTCTTCTGATTTCGTGCGTGCCACTAAAATATCGCCCATTATTTCGTATGTAACTGTACTCAACAACGAGGTAGAGCGTTTGACTAGTGTAAAGAACTACTAGCAAATGGTCTAGGTAACTCAGAACGTTCTACTTTGTGAACGCTATTTAAAGCCAATGAGATAATTATCCAAAGTAATCGCATAACACCCATGATTTTAGCTAAATTTTGGCTGTTCAGCCTGTCTACCCGGTATAAGGTTCATTCAAACAGCACAGCAGTTCTAGTTTGAAAGACATATGCCAAAGTAGTTTTAATCAAGGTTGGCAATGTCTCACTTTATCTAGCAATTTGTGTCAGTCACTTGTTTTCTCTTTCAAACTGTACGTTTTCTTTCAGTCACGAAGCTGCTTTAGAAAACAGTATTACAAATAATCTGTTCCTAGATAGAAATTGTGAAATGGACCACGATCAGACACATGACTCTCTGACTCAGTTTATGGCTGTACTTGCTCATAATCAGCGTAATCATTCTTATCTGCAGAAACCTTCAAATAAACGTTGACACAATTCGGCCTGCCAGTCAACTGTGTGAAATACTGTTTTTTAAATTACGGTTATCTTACACCAGGCGAGTTTACAAGACCAGACCACCAGCATAAACACAAGCAATAGAGTCACCCTTCGAAAATCCAGCGTTATGGACACTGGCAACATGAAAATTTTCTTTCAATTCATACAAGGTAGCTCCTAACTTTCCATGATTTCATGGAATACGTTAGCAAAATCTAAAAGTACGTGGCACCCGGCTGCTTTAAACTTTCTGAAAAAGCTTATCAAACTGGAGTGAATTATTGTTTGGTAGATGGCACAATATTTTTACGTGATTGATAGAAAATCAAGAATTGTCACACAGACTTCTGGCCTACTGTTCTACATCTACATCTTGAAGTGCACATACTAAACACCGCTGTTCGTGCGCAAATCCTCGCGAAACAGAAGTGGTCAGACGAAGTCGTTGAAGCGTCCGTAAAATTGGTTAATTCATAGTTGCTTCCCTTTTGTCCTCTCATTCCCTTTTACGAGGATAGCGAACGTGCACTCGCTTCGTGCTCTTATGCATTTTCTTGACATACCATACATTATTTTAGAAATAATCTGGCAACACTTTGATTACACAGTTGTAGTCTTATTCTGGAGTTTGTTTGCCTGGAGTTAATATGTTAAAACAACGGTAAAGTTCACTCTCTTAAATATCAGCTCACCTCAAAATAATCTTGATCTCATCAATGATGTTGTTCTTTGTGGTATCTTGAAAATAGTTTTTCACATTTAATGTGGTAAGATTAAAGATCGCTCAGCCGAGTTTGTAAGTACACGTTTAAAACATAGATATGTGTGCAGTATTGGGAGCAGCTCGATGTTGGTTAAATGTATATATTTTAAAGCTAGCTCTATCAAATCGCCAGCAGGCCTACAGATAAGAACAATGCTTTTTGAGATTACTGAGAATGTTTCAGATTTATCAGAACAATACTGGGCTAAAAACTAAATGACAAATTCTCCACTAGAGACAGGTTACGGCTGCTGAGAAAATAATGAGAGCCACACAAACGTGTTATACGATATGCGTTCAATTAGATCATTGTTCGGAATTTCATATTTAACAGAGATTTTACTAGAAAACTTAAAAAAATAACTGAACTTAGAGAAGACGGCAGTAAGACTGAAACGAATTCACAGTAAACCATTACATTGGTTCACACTGTTGTTAGTGTGGTAAAAGTGCGCCATTCATTGCTGAATGTGAATTTCATGTAGACATCGTAATTTTGTCCACAAGATTAGAGCATCTTAATAATAATTGTCTTGATGAAAAACTTGACGTGTGCTAAACCAACTCAAACTATGGATTATAAGCCTCATTCTTTTGTGAAAACTGATGGCAAACACAAGAGATGTTCTACAGAATGTGGTTGCTTGCTTTTTGTTCGACTTCCCTGTTTTCCTACCCGAACGGCGGAAATCTGTTTCCAGTGCACCCAAAACAACTGTGGACCTGCGATACTTGCCCTCGTGGAGGTTTAGAACGAACCTTTTTGATGCCCCTTGACCAGAGGATTTTGTAAGCTGACTTTAGTTAAAACCGCCTTTTAGTTTGACTTCAAATTTAACAAACGTGTCATTTACCAATTACTCCTGTTTGCTTGGAGAAAGCGACGTGCAAATATATTTGTCAAGTCCACCAATCTAAGGAGTGTTTGTAAGAAACACTCTAGCAAACGAAAACACCGCCTGACATTTTCATGGTGGTTTCCCAATGTATAACCCATCGAATTACACTCATTAGGGTTGAAAAGACGGCAAGTATGTGAGAGCTAATTATATTCGAAGCGAAAGTATTAGATATACGTTTTCTCGTTCACACAAAGTCTGTTAGTTCCATTCAACTGCAGTGGCTGCTGTCGCTGCCAGTTGGCGGGCCTCAGAACTGTTGGTGGTTGTTGAATTCGTGTGTTACTCTCTATGCCTATATACCAAAATTAGCTCCCACAAATGCTTCAACTTCCCCGGTCAGTTATCCCCATATCGTCACATGCCCGAACACACTTGAAGAGCTCAGTGCCGACTGATACGCCCCACCTGGCCAACAGATGCGCCATTCTCAAGCATCTATCGTTAGTTGAATTACGTTTTTTTTGAAGGGAAGACAAAGTCGGATGAAGCACAGTCAGCTAAGTAACCTGGTGAAACCACAACTCTTTGTTTTACTTGGTGTTACAAGACCGCGCGAACACACGGTGGAAAAGCTAGTCACCATATGTAGAACGACCGGTTTCATTCCTACGCCTGGGTGGATAGTTAGCTGAAACAAAAAATCGTATGAATTCGTAGTTAGATATGAAATGGAACTGTTTCTATTATCTAGTACATGTCAGCGTATTTACCACAAATCAGCCAACGAATAAAATCGAAAACAACCTGACATATCAAATCACGCGCATGAGTGTTTTGGGGGTACATTAGGCAGTTGGGTGGAAAAGATGTCTCTGTAAGCCGCAGGTTAAACTGCCAAAGAAAGCGACTTTCGTTGGTACTAAATCATATGTTCCGTTGAAAACCAGCTGCATTCTAAGGTGCACATAATAACTTGATAGGGTTCTAGACTCTTATATGTGTGTTTGTTTAAGCTGCACCGGGTGAAACACCACCAAAAACGGTACAAAGCACTTCATAAGTACTTCAGTAGTCAGGTTACACAACAAGGCAACACAGTATGACGAACTTTATTTATAAGTGTGGTTTGTTTGACAACGTCGGTTTCCTAATGCATATTACTGGTCGCTGCAAACATTCGGTTGTTTAAAGACCTAGTTCCAATGAGATCATTACACGACAGTTTCGATTACTATATGGCGAATTAAAAGCGCTATGAATTCTATAGTTTCCATGCAATTTGCCATAGTGTCATGTTGAAGAAATTTAAATAACAGGCCATTGTTTGACTGCTAGCTGAAACGAAGTGCGCAATTCACATGGAAAACCCACAACGTCGGTAAAGGCAAATGTGGGATGAGCATTATCCTAACGCGATCTAATAAGATAAAGTAAGAAAACTGGTTACTAATGTTAAGTAGATGTTCTTTGGAAAAAAATCATGTAACTCATTCAGACTCATCAATCTTCAAGCATATTTTAAATGTCAAGCGGTCAAATAAAGACACATATCTCGTCTACTGGGCTGTCTGATATCTGTCTCCAAACGGACCATATTTGAACGAAACGACTTGTGTGAAGCAGTGAAAATGATATAAATTTGCTTAACCATTTAGCGGTTAACCATCGGTAACAAGGGCGGTTGAAAGGTGAAATGTTACTTTTCACTGTCACGAATATATGCATGGGTCAATTTGCCAGCAAATTAGGAATCGATTATTTCAAGTAGGTTGGAAAAACAGGAACGCTGTTAAAGAATACTTGTAAACCTTATACGTACATGTTTTTAAAGCACTTCCGGTCTTTTATACGAGTTAAGTTATAAACTGGCAGCTAAAGCATCTGCCAGTTTTAAAATGTGCTTCAACCTTTTAATTCTTTGTTTGATGCATTTGAAACAACAAACGTTAGACAATCACATGCTTTCCCCAGTTACCATGCCCTGACTTAGTCACACTAACCTTGTATTGCTTGAATTGTGACTATTTAGGCGAACCCATAGAAAACTTCTCACCTGTGCGTATTCGGCTGAGAAATTTTGTGTTATGAACGTATCGGCACTCCAGAAATTTGCGCCATTGAATCGATAAACATATCAACTGTAAACAGCAAATGAACTATGCTGTGGGACACTTAGCAGCTGAAAGCGATCGTTGATCAACATTTGGGTGTTTTTCTGTACATGGATATCTCAATGAAAATTTAACTGTTCCAGATCAAATTGTGGTCATTGTCTAGGAAACCTTTGCGGAAGAAATCACTGTTTATGGCTTTAAATTTCATAGATTGCCCGCCAAACTATTATACAAACCGAACCCGTGATTAGTTTCATAGTTTAATTGAAGGCGAGCACAAGCATTGCTCAATGAGAGACAACACATTCATATGGTAGGATATACCTGAAAGAAGGGCAGACATCGTCAGATTAACATAAGTTTCTTTTAAGGTTACTTTTTCCGACTGATACTTAGTAAATGCCTTTAAGTTGTAAGCTATCCTCCGCTTAGGGATAACTGATTTCAACAGACTGCTTTGAACTGACTTCGAATAATTCTGCTGTCACGTATGACACGAATAAAACAAAATAAACCAGCAGTATGCATTGATGGCGTAGATTATCAGAGCGGTACCTAGTGTCCTAGCAGATTTTGGCGAGGCAACCATGATGTTTCAAATCAAATGAAATATTGTTTCGTGATACTCGCATGAAGGAATTCTTCTGTTCGAGAAGGTAATGCATTTTAACCAGGGCGAATTTTCATTGACTTAAGTATAATTCTACGACTGCCCTCGTTCACAACACAGTCAACGGAACGCATGCAGGATCGGAGCTAACGCTCCTACGAGTTCGGTCAAAGTTTTACACTGAGCCATTTGTTTGTTATAACAATCATTAAGCCTTTTTCAGTGTTTCCTGCAACGCTGTTTACACTGTCTGCAATGTTTAATTCTGCATATTTTCTTTCCATACAATCAATATTTGACCAAGATCTTCAGATCTTTTCCGTCAGCACCGCGTTTGTCGCAGAGCAGCCTTATCAAGCTGTATGGAAATTACTGCTGTTTAAGATGGCGAAAGACTGAAGAGACTGTTTCGTTAGCTTATCACATAACGATAGTACAACATGTTTAGAATAATCTTTCGACGGTCTTTTGTGCATACACCTCCTACTATGTGTGGGGAAGCCAAAAGCAAGGACGATCTAGCCTGCTACTTTAGTGGTTTACTAATTTAGTCATTTCCCCTGATTTACCTAATTTAAAAGTCCGCTAACTGACAGCAAACTGAATTGCCAGGTGTTGAATATATATTTTGATGGGAAACAGTAACATGAAAAGCAACAGCACTAGGTCATGCAGCAGCTGACAGTATGGAAGTGTTTTCACGAACTGTCAATTACGATCTAGTTCAGGTATGGTTTTCTACTGAACGTCTCGTAAATATTTGCATCCCTGAGAGACGCTGTGCATATGATCTATTAATATCTTCTTCTAACAGCTGAAAAGTTGAGTATATAAGGTGGGAATGCGAAACAGTAACATGTGTAACAGTTAAGCGAAAGTAGGAACGGGTTAGTACAGAACTGAATCGGTTGACCACATTAAACCTTGACACATTTCCGAGTAGCCAAGATTACCATATCCTGTCGGTGAAATTGAAAAAGGTGTGCGACACAATCTAGAGAGAAGCGTTTAGGTTGACAAGGCACAGCTAACATTTGGTTTTCGTGATAAATGTCTCATAATCGTTTCTTTATATGTTAAGAGTTTTGGTATTATCTACGAATCCAAACCCAAGGTGTCTTTTTTAGGCTTTGAAAAGTGAATCAGCTAGACTGGTGGACCATGCGGGCTATTCCAACATATTCATCACTCCTTATACAAGTCGGTTTTATTCGAACAAGCACTTTGCCTGCAAAAAAGTTTGATCAATAAAAGACTGCATGAAGGAAGTGGATTAAAAAAAGGTGCTCTTGAACCTCCACACCATTGAAAGCGTTTGAGTAAGTCAAACTCATTACAGTGTTCATTCGATTGACCACTAGTGATCAACATCAGTGCGCTTACCGAGGCTGAAGACACACAACGACTGTTGAGGTTTTCTTTGTTTACCTAGTTCTGCCAAAACTATATGGAACTTTTAAGATTGTGCGTCACCTTTTATTCAAATTTAGTAGAATGATGTATCAGGTGCTAAAGAGTTACGGTAGTTGACCGAGGTGAATTAAACTACAGTGACTGTCTAAAACAAAATACAAACACTCCAGTAAGATATCGATTGAACATCACCCACAATTGATCGCAGCTGTCGCATTCCCATAGACTTTTCAGTCGGCCCCTTTCGAAAAGAAGCGCAAGACTCGAGTTTCGCTCTCATTAGAGCTTGTCAGTAGTGCATATCATCGCCACTGCCTACTACTCATCAGTACTCCAGTAAGAATGTGCCTTCCAACGCAATACCTGGTTCGAGTATACTTTAAGGTGATAGCAATGAAAGATTCCAATATAAACTTGAACAAATGAAGTGCTATTTCCAAGAGGTATGTTTTAGTTGTAGCGGTGACATAAGGTGCATCTAATTCGACAATATTGCAACAAGACTTGCTTCTCGATCAATTGAAACGTTGATCTTAACCTATCTGCAAACCTTCCAATATGTACCCGTAATTAGTCTTACTCGACTGACAAAAGCGGATATCAAAGTTCTACAGAATATCGCCTAGGTATGCACTATCCTGGTGTCATTGCCTAAATAGGCGATGCTAAATCATTCAGACTTTCACTTACGTTATGACATAGTCTGATCCCGCTAAACTTTCCAGGTTTTCAATCAGTTATTAAATAATCAGTTTCACATAGTTTGATGGAAAATATTTTTCTTCATTCCTTAATTCACTTCAACCTAAATCGACACCCGCTTACTTCCCAAGTGATCACAGTAACCTTATACAGCCTAAACGTAAACATGCACTTTCTAGTCTGATGCATCAAGAGTGAAAACATCTGTTTCAACAATGTTTTAGTTAAATCCGATTGAATGTATACAAGAATCCTGGAAATGGCTGCCACTCCCTATTTCCAGACTGTTCATCATAGTTGCGCAATTGTGTAAATGTATAAGTGCATGGGCTATCGTATGGTTGTACCAATGCGTTTACTTCATTTCAAAACCCCCGCTCTAACCGCAATGCCAGTGACTTATCAAGCATTTTCGTTAGAACACACCCACCAACTGGATGCATATCAATGTAACCCATCACGTTCGTTACGCTCTCACTGATTTCCAGCTGAGGCGCTTCCACTTCACTTAAACTGTCACAACATACTATTTTGACGTCATTGTTATTAAAAGACAAACCTCCAGGGTTAGACGAACATGGATTGCTTTTACTCTCCATCTTACATGTTTTAGGATGGAGAAGGAGACTAATCCCATCTCTTAGCGTTCACACAGTAATTGCAGCTGTTATAACAATAAAGTAGTAGTATTTTCGTTTTTGTTGGTGATATTAACTCCGACTGTTTCGGGTATATATTACAGGCCTTCCAGATTTACTCAGTGCTACATTATAATAAGTTTCTTCAAAACCAATATACCGTAGTCTCCTATGTTCAACCGATGCAGGTCTCTCGAGGAAATTAGATCAGAGTTAAAAGTTTAGTTGCAAACAAAGACCTGCTACTTAACGCAATCAATGGACCTATAATCCCAACTTGTGTTTACAAGCTCATTCTCAACCATGGCTATCTGTTTTCACATAATCACTGTTAGGGATGGCAAAATGAAAACATCGATCTTGGAGATCACAGAGTTTTGCAATCAACAACGTTAAAAACTCGAACATCTCTATTATGAGGAATTTCATTGAAAAAAAATACGTCGTTACCAGTAAGCAGTTCTACAGATCTACCAAGTTAAAAGTGACCGAATCATGAAAATCTGAGTTTCGGCTGGATTCTGACCAGCGATTGTTACAGAATTACCAGGTTTTGATAAGTTTTCTGCCAGTTAGCTGTTTCCTTTACACCGGGGACTCAAAAGATTCGCCCTCAGAATCAGTCTCTTGCTATAAAGATCATAGAAGACAATGTGCATAGTAGATGACTGAGTTCAAATTTGAATATGCCGAGACCCTTGCTCACTTGGTAGAATGTCTACCTCATATGGTCTTGTTGTTTCTGTCGCTGATTCTAAACTAGTTGTAAAGCGGATGTTTGTCAATGGAGCTGGCTAGTAAATAGTTTTGTGGTAATTGGTAGTTTATTGAAATTATTATTTCATGTGACAGCTATTTGAACTAAACATAAAACCTACCTTAATAATGCAGACTTATGTACACAAAATATAAAATTCTCACTTTAGTAGCATCAGCATAAGAACTCAAAAACAGTTGTCAAACCATTGCACTATCTTTCGTCTTAACCACTTATTAAGCCAAATCTGGTAGAGTTCATGCAACCTATCTGGTAATTTTAACTAAATCCTCGTAAACGCTATCCGTATTATAAATCAGCTGAACAGGTTTTTCATTTAACGCCCATATATGAATGACTCGTGCAACCCAGATACCTTTGCGCAAAATATTGACATACCACTTTCTGGTGGCATTCTGTATGTTCCCTTCAATTACAGCCTATCGAAATATGTATTCAGAAAATATCCCTGACATACGTTTCCCTAATACGTTGTTCTTAATTTCTGTAACTTTTAGGGTTGATATACGAGGTATGTTGAATGAATATAAAGCTGAATTTTGAAGTCATTTAGACCAATGACCATAGCTTAAGAACGAGAAGGAAACTGGTGACGCTTTGGTTGTCATATCCGGGTTAACAAAATACAACGGAGCACATACTATGCTGTCACAGGAAATGATCCGTCGCACAAAATAGTTGTGTGGAACGTACAGTAAAATTCATTTCTAATTAGTGTCAATAAGCTGTTTTCACTTTGCTGTTCTCCATCACTCCGGTTTCAACCAAACACTGGTTACTCGATGTCAAGCATATCAAACACCATTGAGAAAGTATCAAAAACAATTAGGTCCTCTTGACGTGTGATGTAAGCTCGCCGGAATAAAAGGAAACGGTTAATTTTGTTTGCTAATAATTTTTCACGAACAGTTAGTTTTATTCAGAATATTTTGAAAACAACGGGGTCAGGCTGGGTAATTCGAATCATAACGAAGACGTAACATGTAGTGATATACTACTCAAATAGATCTATAAAATACTGGTTAGAGATAATCAAATATGAATGGCCTTTTCATGCATGTACACAACAGCAGGTGAAACTATTGATCATTATCCAAATGCTCTCAGCTGTCAATGGGGTGTGCTTAAACAACCCGATATATATACCGTTTCTATTACAACGAGTTAATAACTAGTCTTGTAAAACAAAGCGTGGGATGTTTCTGATTACTGTTTTAGAGAAATCTAACGCAATTGTGGATCTGACAATCAAAATTCGAACAGAACACCAACCATCGGCTCATGCTGAATGGTGCTACTATGAAAACAAAAGCCAATGTGCATTTGTCGTCCCGCCATCAGCCATTGCGCGTGTCCAAAGTAAGTTCTGCGGTTTTCTTAGTGTGAGATGTTGTGTAGTATATAAACCATAGAGAATGTGCGCAAAAGCCAATTTATACCTTCGTGGTGACTTGTCTGTACAAGAGAGCTTTGATGGCATAATTCAAGATACTCATCCACATGGTACACGTCATGTGTCAACATATCCGCTTAGCTATTTGGTGTAAAAAATCATTTATGAAATACTCCTCTTGTAGAGAGGGATTTTTCAGCCGCTTTTTCGTTAAATTCTTTCGACTCATCTGCACAGGTGATTATCTCTGTAGTTCAGAAACCTCCTAATGTCATGTTTGTTTTAATCGGCATTCAAAAACATCTCTGGTGTAGAAGTCTGCTCCTCGGACTAATTCGGCCATTGTTACACAACCGCCGTAGTCATTTGTGATTTGAGCACAGTTAAGAACCTAAAGGTTTGTGTTCGAATAAATTGCCACAAACCTCCGGGGAAATGCACATGATGTTTTACTCCGAAAGAACTGTGCCGTCGAAATGGTGGCTGCCAACGCGTGATAATGGTAAGAAGGAAGTTTACCACTTAGATGTTAACCTGATGGTCACATTTTGGAGGACAGTTTGTGCTAACAAGCAAACAACCCATTAGTGGTTAATAACTTAGAAGCGTTGTATCATGCGATCGTAAACATACACCGCCCGACACTCAGTCGAAAATGCTTTAACTAGTATTAACTGAAGGTCGAGCCGTTAATGTTTTTCTGTGAAACCGCTAGTGCGTATAACAGGTCAGATTATTTGTGTGATGATAACCAAGTTTTGTTGAGCTAGTTGTTGAGGTTGCTTTCTGAAGAACACTGTTTTGCGTCGCTCAACAAGGCTGCCTAGTAATAGCAATGCGGACAACGGTTGGCATTTGTTTCACTGATGAGGAAGCCGCGAGACTGATGTTTATGACTAGGTGGTTGTTTGCGAAACTGTTGAAAGGAAACCAAAAATTGCGGCCAAAGACCTACACCGCACACTGCGTAATCTCATAAAAACGAATTCAAAGACAGAAAAACGACGCAGAAGTTGAGCGGAAGAGTCAATACCCGCTAACTCAAATTCTGAAAGAAGCCTCATACAAGAACAATATAATGGCGGTTCACCTGCTTCAGGTGGTAATTTTAAATGATTTGAAAACAGACACACAAACAGCTTACGGACACCACACTTCCACTACACGATTCACTATTCGAGAAAGTTAAACAAGGACGTTCAATTTTTCCAGATGTTACATCGGACTTGCAGATATTGCAGCGGTATATGTCAAAGAACTACGATTTTTGGCCTGACATGTTTCATTCTTGTTTTCAGACTACATCGGCCTACAGATAGTATGTTTTGGCACGGTTGTTTAAATTCGGTCCTCAAGTGCACATGTGGCTGCCGGGTTAAACATGTATGAAAAACTGCAAAAACGTTCCGTAATGCTGCAGGTTTGTGTTCCTGTACAAAACGCACTCATCAGTCATCCGACTTTCCACTGTGTTTCCTTCCATCTTATATGGTTGGTATCCAAATGAGTTCTGGTAGTTCATAATTTTGCTTTCATTTACACTTGTTCATATTTGTTCCCACATGCTTAACCAGTGTTAATACAGAAAACCTTGACTGTGTGCTTCTTTCTTGGTTGAACAGAACTTAGTGAAAACCAATGAGACATTCACGGAGTTTCACGAAACCTCAGTTCTGCAGATTACGCTAAGAGGTTGAGTGTGGACAACTACTTTTAGCTTGCACGGATTTCAGTAACATAGTGACCTGTAATTCATTTCGGTTTCACTTATAATGTCAACTAATGAAAGCTCTATTAATTTCGTCGAAGGGAATAACAAAATAAATTTTGAGTAGCATATACTTTATACAAAAATGATATTATATATTTTGTGAGTTCGCTCATTTAGGCCGCACCAGATTTCTTTCCCCCAACAGTTCATGTTTGCTTTACACTAAAACTGTTGACCAGTCTTGGGAATTTCGTTGGCCTCCAGGTCTTTGTGAACATCACTTACTTCCCGTTGACTGTTAGCCTGAGTTTGTACGCACACGAATTTACACACAACCCGCAAAATAAACAATGATCACTCATCAAACGGCAGTTCACTGAATAAAGCGGAACAGGGTTTAATAGAGGCACGTTCATTGTTCAGTATAAGTTGAACTCAAGATTCGGAAGTTGAAACAATCAAATTTTTGTGATTAACTGAAAGTAGTTAACGTTCTAGTCGTGCTCACTTGCAACATTTGAGCATGATTTTTAAATACTAAATTCCTAGTAAACACACACTTTGTTCGCTTTATTTTTCAGAAAGAATCTCATTAATTTGGAAAATATCAAATCTGATTTCGACTAGCAGGAGTTCGCAGAATTTCGTTAATGCTGTTTAGGATGTCTCAATAAGTAGGCCTATTTATAGCAGCTTTCAGAAAACTCATATTGCTTGTAGATGACTCACAGATAAGTGTTTGCAGTTCAATAAGCAAATAACTACAAATATAAAAAATATTCTGTATTGAGAACTCACTGTTGCGACGGGACTTCTAAGACAGCGTCGAATAACGTTCGTGTACTTCTTGAACTTAAGCTTGTTGACTTATGAAGAATAAGTAAAATTATTCCCATGGCCTACTTTGAACCCAAAACGCAACTTTGTTTGGATAGGCTCCACAGATAAAACGTAATGTAAACCCTATGCTTCATATAGGGCTTACTATAATGTTTGTGGGCACACACTGTTTCTCTTACCAAAATGGATTTCACACTTATAATGATCCTGTGGAAGCCCAGTTGGGCACTTGTAACAACTGTTTACCGGTCCAAATAAATGAGTTTCCTCTCGATGCTCCTCACTAGGTCACATTTCCGAGATAAAAGACAAACTTGGTGCGTATTTCTCTGTTTGCAAACCTAACGCACCGTATGATGCCCTCGTTATAAAATGGTAAAATGAACACGTCATAGATTTTGGTTGCGAAATTATTGGCGTGATCTCTAACTGTAGGTTTGCAATTCTGTTCACCGGAAGAGTAAGAATGCTGTGTTTGCGATGATTTGTCGCATGTTTGGAAATCGATCAAAACTGATTGTATTCATATTTTATTTGTCATTAAAAATAACAATCGACTGTTTGACTGGTGTATGTAATAAACTAGACACAGCTGTTTCAGCATCAACGCAGATGTAATTGTACTTGCAGCCGTCAACCACTGTAAGTAACTCATCTAATCGTCAAATTTCATGTAACATTTTCTTACGGTTAGTATTCCGAGCAGACATAAAAAGAGGTAGTTCTTCCCTACACAGTTGTTTAGATTTATGAATTCTTCAACATCGTTTGTGAGATTTCGAAATACGGACAGTCGTTCATTGACATAATGCGATCATGGAGATTTGCTCAAATTGTACTGACTCGTAGGTGGACTTATACATCCAGACACGCATCTGCTCTAAAGTTTTTGTGATGTTTTCAATAATGGGTTGTCTTTGATAGCATTGACAGTATGCTATGGTACATTTGTGTGATTTAGAGAAACTTGCAGAACTTCGCAATTTATATATTGATTCAACGCATATGAAGAAAACTTCAATCATATTAACAGCACGTACTAATCCAGCTTTGTTCACCTTTCAACAGAGAAGTAGTAAATACCACTGGCAAATGCCCACCTAGGATTACAAAGATTTATCAGTACGCACATAAGCGCTGCCAGAGCACGCTCCATCACACTACCAATAACTGTGGGAATACGGTTTTACTGAGTAGCATAAGGTATTGTTCTTTAACGGAATCCATCAGGCCTCCATCACTTTATACTGATATGCGAGAACGATAAGTATGTACGAAGGTATACTTACCGTTTTTACGTTGACAATACAATACGTCGTTCAGTTTTTTTCATCATTTACTTCGTGACAATCATTTTTGCATTCAGATTATTTTCGTATCAGCGATGGAACACACATTTGGCTAGGACGGCCGGAATAAACTACACAGTTTACAGGCGTTGAAGAAGTTCAGTAGGCAAAAATTCAATTCCATTAAAACTCTCATACGCTAAAACCGGACTTTTTGACCAACAGTAAGGAAAAACTAGTCTTTGTGCAGTAGAATGTAAATACAATGCAGCTGATATCGCCCATTTGTCACCTACTAGCCAAAAGAGAATGGAAACAATGACATTAGTGTTCCTCTTTAAACTCACACTGTGCGTACTTGGGATGTTGTGTAAGATTTTGGTTGTTACATGGAGGAACAATAACGTAATAAATTGAGCAGAACATAACAATGTGTCTTGTTAAAAGGTTCATGAATTTGTCAACTATTCAATAAAAGTTGGTAACTGATAGCGTAGTGTGTGTTGAGAATGTGTTCATGTCTGGTTGGTTATCTATGGCGTTTATGTCATAAATATCTGAGGGCTGGAAGTTAACAGCAAGTTGGAAAACTGGTATGCAACAATGATACAACCTAGTGAGTTTGACCATGTTTATTATTCATTACTAAGTAAACGACATGGATTAGTGTCTCGTAATGAACGGTCACCAACATTTTTGAGCTATGTTCACGTAACTTAACGGACAACTCAGTGTAGTGTGCGGTTAAAACAGAGGCACTTCAACACGGTGCAATTGACATTTTCGCGAACATCAACAGCAACGGATGGACTACTTTTACCAGAAAATGTTTGAAGGAAACATTCATCTTATTGCAACACCTGTTGTCAACTTGGATCAGTGCTGAACACTAAACATGAGGAACCCCAATGTACCCACCATAAATCACTTTGACTAATGAACACGATTTTGACATGCGACTTTAGAAGAAATAATCTATCGATTTATGAAGCAACAGCAGTAAATATTTGGAAAATACTCAGTTTTGTTTGCTCGTAAGCTGATGCACAGTGTTTTCTCCTCTTGATTTTGGCGTGGTTTTTAACAGTCACAAAGATAACCTACCATGTATAAATCTGCAAACTGACGGATGTATCAAAATCATTTATTTGGGAGAGGGTTGCCAGCATTCTGACAAGGTTGTTTAGCATGAGCCTTATTGTCATGAATGAAAAGCTTGATCAGATTATTTTGTTGCGTGTTCCCTGGATAAAATTATGAGAGAAATCTGCTTCTTTCTGTCGACAGGTCGATCTTGTATAACAATTTCATGTGATTGTTTTGTGTGCTTGCCTGAATGTAGCAAGAAGCCAGATGACAGAAGGCAATCTGGAAATTGCTTATTGACCGATTGCCTTTAGTAGATTAGGACCATTGAATGATTTGGTGCTCTCCACTAATGGAATGACAGCAAAATTGAACCGGATGTGTCGAATGCGGCCAGTGAAAATCAAATTGGGCAAAACGTAGCGAAATTCGAACGGGTTTCTATTAAGGTGGTGCAGTTAATGTGTTTCTCGTGTCAATTTTGCGCTGTTAATTAGAAATTTGTTTATTCTCTCATTAAAATGTTTGCACAATGATAATCAACGTCGTGTATGTTGTGACTTTTTTCAAGCAATTTTCCCGAGGGACTCATATAAACTATGGGAAAATTTAGTAACTAGCAACCAGGGGTGTTTTCATTCAGTTTCTTAGTTCAACCACCAAAAAGCGTTTAACAATCAAACTCATGTTCGTTCGAATTAGTTTCCTTCTGTCGCCAACTTTTTGAACGTGAAATCCTGCAGAGGGCTGATCAAAATCAAAGTATGATCATATGATGGATGGTAGAATGCGAAGTACTTTCTATTAGTAATCATAATAACTATCAATCGTTCGTTTGGCCTTGGTGTGTTTTGTAATGTCCGCTCAATTCACAATACGAACAACTTTTTACAAAACTGTAGCCAACAAATATAAAGCCTGAGTGACTGCACGGACACGTTCTGAGCCAGACATTGATTGGTTAATCTCAAAGATTTTTGAAAATATTAAACTAGGATGCAAAACGATAGTGTTCAAATAAGACGTTTTTTGATTATCAAGAACAAGGAAGTGAGTGGCGGAGTTATTGGAACCGGTTACAATGGACTTAGCAGCGTATTTGTCGTATTCATTTGAATCAGGTGAAAGTGACCGAACGTTCATTGCAAATGAAACACAAGTACTTTTCTATAAATTTGTTCATTTCTCTGCAAAACTTTCAGCAATAACTTTAGCGGTAAGTAGCTGAACTTGTTATATCAGTGGGTTCAGTCAAGCAGCTAATTTACTGAGGCACCAAAGTTCTGACTGGTAAATATGACGTCACCAGACACCACCGAGGAGCATGTTACGTCAGGCTTCATTTTCTTATCACCATTTGTGTAACCGACGATTACGTAAGTCAACGCGAATGGATAGCAAATTATAGAAACCCCCAATATTATTGGACTCCCGTAACCGCAGTCTTGAAGGGATATAATGATTCCTGGCTTCTAAATGTTTTGTGCAGAGTGGAATACCCGGGCAAATTTATTCATTTTAGTACATTTCTTTCAGTGCATAATACAAATATCATCGTATGTCTGATTAACAGCGTTCTACGCCTATAAGTAAATGAAATCGTCCATAATGTATGAGCAGCTCTACGAATTTTATTCCTGCAATGTAACTGGCTCACTGATTGTAACAGTGTGTGCATCGGTATGTGTGGGATGTATTCCAACAACAATATCAGAAATGAATAAATCGATTGATCTCTTGTTTCCTTCAACAGATCTGACCAGATTCAAAGTCATCTTATAAAATACACCATTGCTCCCAAATGTGGAGTTTTACCACGCATCTACATGTGGTTACAATTAAGCCTATGGCCATGCCATAATGATTGGAAGATAAATTTTGTGCTCAACACGTAAGCTATTTTGTCATATTCGACAAAGTAACGGAATTAGTTGCAAATTGTGACAAATCTGCAGTGGTTTTGCATTTGGTTGTGACCAACCATCATGACGACTTCTTCTATCTTTGCCATTCAACTTATTAAGTATATTTGCTGTTAGCAACACAGCACGTGTATGGCAATTTCCATCTTTTACTTGATTCCCCTTCATATCTATAGAAATGAGGCTTGATAACACCAATCTCATCTAGATCCTCGGTTGTTAGGCCAAGTACGATAGGGTCATTTATTTCTACTATGCACCTCAAATATCGCATAGCACTAGTTTTGAATTGTCTTAGCGAATATAAATAACTACGGGACCGCATTAGCTGCAGTATTTTAAGGTTATGGTCTGCAGTGAATCATTAAAACGACTGAATCATTTTGTTCTCAGGTCAGCAAAAACTAATCTAATTAATTCTGACGTAACTGGCTTGATGACAACGTGTAACCAATATTTTCTATCAGACATCTTTGCAAATGTGAGCCGGTTTGTGAGTGCCTTTCTAGGTTTATTCTACGAAAAGCTTGATGCTTTTCTGAGATTTGTACACATGCAATGATTGTGCATAACATATTTACTTATACTGTTGACGATAAACACAAGTGAGCAATTCAGAACAGATGATACGACAACAGTTGAAAGATGGTGGTTTTGTGGGTAGGTCAGAAATCGTTAACAAAATAATGTGAATGCCCGATGTGAATGCTAAGCCACTTTGGGAAGCCTCCAGCTAACCAATCCGGTGGTTAGGAAGTGATTCGTCTGGAGAAAATGATGGTGACTGCCTGCTAATTTATATGCTATGGTTCGCGTTAATCACCCGAAGTAAGAAATACTGTGACAGCCTGTGTCGAATAAAAACATTATCGGATAACCAATGACAGACCCTAAGTACTGCATACGCTTCGACTGAGATAGTTGCAAAGTTGCTGCGTTTGACCAGACAACCTGTGCGTTAGCTGCCGCTAATGGTTCTGTGGAGTTCAATAAAGAAGAAGAGGAGGAGAGCGGAGTTACGCTGTAAGGATTGAAAAACAAACAGGTGAGGCAACTGAAATTAACTGGAACAGACTCGGTTTGCCAAGTTTTTCTTCATTCCATCACAAATACGAAGTTAAATCACAAATCTGCCCCACTAGAAAAATTATCGTTACAAGACCGATGTTTTCACGTTTACTGCATCGATTTTGTCTGTGACAGAAGCGGCTTTCCTGGACAGATGAAATTTGATTTAGCAGCGCTGTGATTAAAATTGTCGGTGCATACATGTAGAAATTTGAGTGGAATCAGAGTTGACTAATAAAAAACGTGAGTCAATCTATAATGAATTTTCCTACGAATCACCCCTTTGAGTAATCCATATATATCGTTACAGGTCATCTAGACGCACTTTATGCCGTTCATTTTACGGAAGGTTTGTCCACATTTGTCATACAATATTTTGTTATGCCAGCCTTATTTCAGTTTACCGTATTATTTTTGTTGTTATACACATTTACTTAATTTCTGATTGTTCACCAAAAAAGGGCTATGTTTCACTAAAATTTCACGGAGTTTTAGTGACAGAGCAACTGAACAGATAAAAGAAAGACCAACACATTCATATATATTTACGTGTTGGAAAGTGGGGATAACCCGTATGTGAGATTTTATCCGCAATCTCCGTCAACATTAACCAACTTCATAATTTTCAGAGTAAGACCGTTATATTCCTTGTGTCAGTAGTGCATATATTGTTCACTCATATACTTTAAACATATGGTCTCGATATCCAGTAAATGAATTAAAGTTGTTTTTTGTCGGCAACACAAAGCAAACAGTCCAATACTAATTTCAGTCAATATTTGAAGCGTAGGTATTAATAAGGGCACATCATTGTTTGGGATAGCTTTAGCAAATTGTATAACAAAACACTAGCTGACACACATCACTTAGGCAAGCATACATTGTACGTCCGTGCATATGTTATTGCGCATTGGAAGTCGGATAATTTTGTGAAATGAACAATTTGTGCTGCTTACATTATCAACAAAATCCATGCTTAAAGTTTCGAGAACAAAGTGTTACGTTTTCACGGAGTATCAACCGCTTCAGGTAAGGATTTCATTAAACGTCAGTTGAGGCTATCTAAAGCATGAATACGTTCGAGGTACGAAAGGAATTGTAAAATATTTATACTTGGGTTGACCGGTTGGGTTTGATGAGATGAAACTGTAAATGCGGCGATTGAATTCGAGTCTAATTTTTTTTAAATCTTATTGGGTTCATCTGCATCGTTTTTATAATGCTTGTGAACATAACGTAACATATGCGATTTGGCCATTGTTGAGTAGTCTCAAAGTTAATTGAACATAAGAAACACAAGTACTAGTCCTCCAGCTAGCCAACATTCTTACAATAAATTTGGCAATTTTTCTTTTCCTGGCTAAAGTGAGCCTATCTTCTATCTTTATGCACATGAAATCATACGAGCGAGAAGGAGGTATTTTTGGGTGTGCCTAGAAATATGTCACACAAAATGAACTTGAAACCCGGGTTACATAAACTGAACAGTTCCATTTATCATCAATCAAGATAACAACCTGATGCTGCGGGTGCCAAGTTTTATTCCTTTGGCCTTGCAATGTCATATGTATGCGGTCTTTCCTTGCCTGAATGCAAAATCCAAACTGTCAAGTCTTAATCCTACAAAGTACATGGTTGACCTCTGCAGTTACCCTAAATTCAACTCACAGATTGCACATTCTGCAAAATCAAGATTGAAACTGGTTTAAGTCAAGTGCACGATGTTTACACGCATTGACTCAAGTCAGTCTATATCTAGTGTTCGGTACCGGTCATTGAACAGTAGAGATCAACATGAATGACAAGTGTCCATTCACAGTATTGTTTTTCCCTTCGACTCTCGGGCAATAATGCTTATGCAACCATCAAGAGCTGCTTCGGAAATGTTTGTAACAAATAAGCCGTCGTTATTATGCACGATTACTATTCTCATCAAACATTATTTTAAGTCGTTCAAATTTCACAACATAGTCAGCCAATTTTTAAAACTAGGAAGTAGATAAAAACGCAGAAAATATGATAACTCCCAATCTTAAGTCTACACTGTTCTTGTTGTTCTTATCTCCTTGCAACTCAAAACAATGACATCAGCATACCTATGGATCACTTCAGCTGACATTGAAGCGCAGCGTTTACCATTAAAAAGGTCGATCTAAAACTTCGCATTTTAATAAAACACAAACGTAACATTGGTACCGGTAACCGTTAAACACTGAATGACTGTATATGAGAAAATGAGTGTGATGTTAGCTACCGTCTACCAAAAATCATTCTTAGGGTTATTACCTTAGTTTGTTTATTTCTGAAGTAATTCCTGATTATTTGCAACAACCAAACGGATTCATTCCAAAGAACGCCTTGAGGTTGCATTCTTTCACGTTGTAGCTTGTCGGTAATGTGTTTTGTCACTGTCGGAATTTAAACTTTGTTCCCCGTTTCCCGAGTAAACTATCTACTTTGTACCATGCACGGTTGAACTACTACCATAACTCGCTCTGTCACATCCGCTTGTGAATAGTGCTAAGATTGTTTGATTGCCAAGTGGGGGACAAAGTAACTGCCCTGTTATTTCCCTTTTATGATCCATGCTCAATGGTGCAAAATAAGGAGAGATTTTCTAAATTTCTCCACATGTTTTAATTATAATACCTTACAATCCATAATATACAGTGACATCGCGCTGTTGACTGTGATATCATAAGTAACACGTAAGCAACTAAATCCTTTTCTTGGAGTGCTCACTCCCTTAGCATGTGCAAAATTCGTCTGGAAAACTTACGACATATTGTTATAGTCTCTGATAGATGACATTCGCGCTAAAAGTAAGGAACGAAATTGATTTTGACTTAGTTTGTGACTAAACATGACCGAGATAAATCAAAATTCCAGTGGAATAACTAAATTCTGTTTTCTAGGCCACGTCATGAAAAAAACAGAACAGCTCCGTGTTCTGCCCGTACTTTTGGTTTTATGACCTACCTTGAAATTTGAAACAACCGTTGCCGTAGAAAAATTACGGATTTAGCATGTAATTCAAAAGCTATGCATTTAACAGCCGAAGTAGGCCCAGCTACTTTGTCAGTGGTGGTTACCGGTTTACACTAAAGCCTTGTAAATTGCCACAAGTATGTATATTCCTCGTAATTCTTAAGCCTGATGGCTATACTATTATTTTCAATCGCTCTTCCAAAATACACCGGAAGTTTCCAGTATTCGATTTTTTAAAGTACATTAAATAACCGTATGATTTCTCAAGAATGTTTATGAAAGTGAACAGTAAGTACAAGTGGTAGGTTGCGATAGGATTTATTGTATCAACTACTCGCAAACGTTCATCGCAAAATCAAAGAGAGACGATCCCTGATGTGAGTTACTTTGAACCCTCAAGGCAGATAATCAGCAGTCAAGCAGGCTTATTTCATTGTGCAACTTTTTTGATAAAGGTGAATGCAACAGATCCACTCTTTTAAGCAAAATTACGAAATTAATCACCAGAATACTGTAGACCTTCCATTAAACTATTCTCACCTGTTTCTATGCAGTATAACACTTCGGCGAATTTAATTGTTACCGAACTCGTAAAAACCATCTACTGAAATAGGTGACCGTACAAAACTGCTGACTTTTCTTGTATACTAATGTAAAACCATTAAGGTCAGACAATCGGTACATTGAAACGGAGAACCGCTTACTCATATATATCCATTTCCACAGAGGTTAGACTTAGTTGACAGCACAAACCTAGGCCCTTGTCCTGAAAGACTTTTACGTGACCCCGACTTTGCCTTTGTGAAATGTCGGAAGTAAAACACATTTTCGTGTTCTTCCCCGTGTGTCTGTAACTGTTCGACATTTTCAGCTCTGAACCACATATAACTCGTCAAAGTGTAACAGGCGGTTATAAATCATAACGGTATCCTTGTATTGGCCTAGTTGTGCAAAAGATCTTGACTGAGGAAAACGGGAAGCTGATCAAAACCCCTCGGGCAAATGTCCAATCCAAAGTGCAACAAGGTAAATAATATTTCGTTATTGTGTTTTTCGTCTGTATATAATAGTTTGCACCAAACAATTACATCATTTTGCATCAAAAACCGAACATAATCTGGTTCTTGCTTGAAAATATTTCAGTGAATAACTCCGGACAAAAGTATCATACCAAGGCAGTTTGTCAGCAACCAGAGCTGAAGCAAATACTATACACCTATTGCTTCATTTTAGGATTGTTTCCAATAAAACCGAACTAATCCACTCGAAGTATGGTACCGTTATACAACTAAAATGTATAGAAAAATGTTTTATTGTGTTGTTTTGTCCATAAACTACATATGTCACAGTTTACAAAAAATAGTCATAACCAGGTTGAAAAATTGAATATGTGTTAATGCCATAATTGCTTGTATTATAGATACAAATTGTTTAGTGGCCATTTTACATCATGAGTTCAATGTATAAATCAAGGTTATCATGAGATGCTAAACGGAATAATACTGGTCGACGTGCAAAGTTTTGTGGTTAACCACCTCCACATAAAAAGCGTTTCAGGGTGTGAAGATCGCATGAATATTTGCGCTTTACACTGCCACTATTTCGATTTTGTCTGGTCTACCGTTTACCTAAATGTCAGTCTGGGCTTGATACAAATGTGCACGGCAGCAGCCGCTGACCAAGATAAAACAAGAGGTTTAGTTACAACAGCGATACCAGGGTAAACTGATTTGGTTGACAAAGTTTAGTGGGTGCATGACAACGGTTGCTTTGTTTGACCACAATGCCTAACCCATCGCCAGTTTATTATGGCTGTTACGTAACGGCAGGAACAGAAGTTGATCGGGTCAGTTAAGAGAGATACTAGACAATCCGTTAAAGCCGACATATCCGTTTTTTTATAATTGAAACTTATCGGTAATTACAAGTGAAATGATTTATTGTGCTGAAGATCAGAAGTTTAGAGGAGTCGCATGTCGCGTTTCTGAAACTTATCCACCGAGTTGAAATTGACAAACACAGTTTAGCGACAGAATACATGAGAATTAAATTGTAATCAGGGTACTGAGGCATCCAACAAGCCAAGTGACCCCATAGTGAGATTCCTATGAAAATGCACTTTGAGTAATCAGTACATTTTTTCCTTGTAGGTTCTGTTTACCATGAACTTTTCGGGCATTCTTACAAAAAGAACGCTTTAGTTTATAATACTTGTATGCCGAAATGTCTTCACTGCAGATCCTTTCAGCACTGCCATGTCTTATGTTAGGAAGGTCAGGTTTCTTAGAGATGAACTGAAGACGGTGGTCATTAAAAATAACTTTGAGGCAAGGAGATGAAAAAGTTGGCATGCCCATCGCATTTATTCTTGCCGTGTTAGGAATCGGACAAAAGAAAATTCAGTGGTTTGATTCCGAAACGTTCCGAAGAGGTGTCATTTAGTTCAGCAGAATAAGTTATATAATTGGGAATCGCAATGACTATTTACAAAACTGCCTCATCACTGATCAATATATGTGCGTATGCCTCCAGGTGTTTAGATGAGGATACAGTGCCCCCAAAAATTTCAACCAGTCTACCAGAGAAACTTCCATCTATTGAACAATTAAGGAGCACTCCTTCCCTTATCTGTAAGAAAAAACTGAGAACATCATAGAATACCTTGTGAGTATAGCAAAATAGTTAGATCCTCCGTGAAGGAAAACCACGATCGTGTTTTTAGATTAAATCTTTCACACATAAATGAAAGTTTTATTGCAGCAATGGACTATCTGCAACACGTACACTCGTTTCCCAGATACGGGTGATTACTTATCTGAGGGCTAGTTATTACGGTCTGTGGTCTGGAGGCAGCAGCTAGTCCGGTCGTCCATTTGCCTTGATGTTCAATTTCAACCTCTTTCATTTTAGGCAGTTAACACGAGATGAGGGAAAAGATGAACGCTTATGACGACAAGGACAGGTTACTGAAAGTTAACTCTATCAACCCAAGGGGCTATTCACCCGATATGTTGTCCTCCCAAAGTACTTCAGCCAACACCATCAATATATAAATGCTACCTGAACTTGAGTAGATAGAACTTGCTACAACCCGCGTGTAGTTACGATACTATATGAAAACAAATGTTTGTTTGGACAGTACTGACTATTTTTCCCAACGCTCTCTCACTTGCTTCAAAACAGTCGTTCTCTGCCGACGATTAGCTTTTTCTTCCAATATTGAAAGACTCTCCTGGAAGAATATCAATTATACTCAATAGTCCATACCTATTTGTTGATTACAACTAAGTGGGTTTGTCTTAACTGCTTTGTTGCGCTCATTTTAATGGAGTTGTATACGTTTCATCTGGCTTTTTCATCAATAAGTAATACAGATTGAACATCACCCACAATTGATCGCAGCTGCCGCATTCCCATAGACTTTCCAGTCGGCCCCTTTCGTAAAGAAGCACTAGACTCGAGTTTCGCTCTCATTAGAGCTCGTCACTAGTGCATATCATCGCCACTGTCGGGAATTGAACCACGGACATTCTGTTCATGAGGCAACCGCGTTTACCACTGCGCCATTGACTTCACGTTAGGCACGACCGAATTATCATATGAGGACGCTCATCCACTTTCGCTTGTGAGTAATGATCAGGTTGCCCGATGGCCTCGAGAGAAGACACAGTTACTGTCTGTTAACTCCAATCGATGACCCCTCGACTAGGAGAGCGAAACTCGAGTCTAGTGCTTCTTTTCGAAAGGGGCTGACTGGAATGTCTATAGGAATGCGACAGCTGCGATAAATTGTGGGTGATGTTCAATCTACATGAAAATCAAAATCCCCTACTACTCATCAATAAGTAATACGTTTGGAGGAAACAGTTTTGAGAAGTGCTCCCTATTGAGTTTTATTTACCATGGCTCCGAGCCACTAAGCAATATGTAGCCGATAGACAATCCAAAACGCTAATTGTGGAACATAGAAGTTTTTGTTTGATTAGTAGCATGTAGGCAGGAGCTGAACGGGTTATCGTGCACCACAAATCTAAGGTTTCAGTTGCCTTTTGATCTTACATTGCCAACCACAAACCTTGGCCCATAACAAATGGTGAAACTGATAAAACTAAGCAGGATATACCGCAGTTGATGGACTGGCGAACTATTGTATATCATCCAGGAGGCTTCACTTTGAATAAAATGCAAACAGCAGATGATAAAGTATAATTCGCTTGCAGGAGTTGATTCAAAATTCCATGCAAAGATCACATTACTCAAATTTGACATAAGATCTCTCATATACGGGTGAAATTTTTAGCGGGGCATTAACAAAATCGAACAGAAACCTCAAGCTTTGTTTGTATCAGTACTTAGCTGCACTGTATATAGTTCCCGGAGAGAAAACTGGACTCCCGGTCAAACTGTTGTGGCAAAAGCGTGTTAACAATTGTGCCACCGACTTTAGGTGAGAGAACACGGATATACTGTACGAAAGCGTTCAGCCGTACTTACTTGTGAGTAGTGTTCATATAACTCGTACTTTGCCAAAAACGCTGTAGTGAAAATACTAGTAACTATTGTCCAGATTTGTGTTTAATGAACCGCACTTAGTCTGAAGTCAGTGCAACAATGGATGCAACACACTAATCTGACCGATATCTCAACCAAAATTCAGAGCCTGGTGTCCGCAATGATATGCACTGTTGATAGTTTCCAATATGAACCAAACTGTAGTTTAGAGTTATTGTTAGAACCAAATGATAGATGCGTAGATTCAAAAAACACTGATGTCAGATTTTTTATTTTATATCAAAAGCATCCCCAACTAATCAGAGGCGATTTACTTCCGTTACTGCACTTTTATATATCTTTTATAAAAAGAGTGTTCAAGGCAGTCATTTTACATATGTAACATTAGTGAGTGGTAGTCATTTTGGTTTGCAACACGGTGGCGATACAAAATTTAATGTTCTTCTCGCCCAGCATGCTACAACACTTTGCTCTACACAGAAGGATACTAATCATTTGTTTGAAAGTACTATCCATTTCAAATATGTTTTCTGACATGTCAAACGGGTTTGTGCTGGTCTTACGTGTTTGATTTGAAAGTAAACTGCCCACTTGGTTTTCTTGACAGTGTGATGATGGTTTGGGCGGAACAAAAATTTTTAGAAACATGTTTGGCCTCGTACAGTACGGGTGATTGCAATTGTTTAAGTAACCTGTTTCAAACAATAGTGTTTTTACCTAAACAGTTTGTCACTGCAGTGTGCTTCAATTCACATGCCAGTAAGTGGCAAGGCTTTCCTCAGCAGTTTTACATGAACAACACGGTTTGAAAGAACGTTGGCTGAAGCGATTTATTGGGATTTGCAATTCTTTCTCTCAAGTTAAATCTAATCAGCGTGAAAATGTCACCAACGTTGGCAAACTGTCATTTTAAATTTGCTTCCAATCAGGAAAAGTTGTTTGAACCATGAAATATTGCACCTGAAGTAGGTCAGTAGAAAAGCGCAGAACATTATCTGATATTTGCTGTCAAATATATGATGTCATCTAAGTGACGTTCGTTAACTCATCGAACGATAACAATTTTGCAAGTCGAAGACAGTACAAAAATAGTGTGATAGTTATTTGGTTTTTGTGAACGTCCAAATAATCTTTGTTGTTTGTCCATACATTCGAAAAATGTGCGACATGATGATGTAATGTTCGGAAAATAAATCTATAAGTTTACAACCGTTGTGGTTCGGCTTTTTGGAAACCGGTCACTTACACTAGTTACATCTCACTTATACTCTTCGATGTGGTATAAACAAGTTAAACACCATTCATGCTTGATTGTGTCTATCGCATTTATGAGCTGATGATTAGAAACTAATCCTAACCATACGTTAATAATGTGGTTTAACGCATGCAAAATTAAAGTTCGGTTTTTCATTTTCAAGTTATGTTACTGAAAAGTTTGTGCGAGTTCAAAGATGGCAGTTAAGTTCGAGTGACGTTTAAGTTATGTCGGCCACATTTACTGCTACTTACTAGAAACTTTACTCAAGTGCTTGAAAATTGCTTAAAGAGGTTATATGACAGCAATGTTGACCTCATAATGCAAGTTCAAGTGTTGCCTCGCCGTTCATCTCAACAGATCTTATTATCTTGATTACATTGCTGAGTTCAAGAGTTTCAAACGTTTTTCAAATATATAAACTTTCCGCTTTATCCAAGATATGTAGCGTTGACGTAAAATTTATTAAAATGTCCAATTCAGGAAGTGGCCTTTTTGCTGGTATTTCAATGGTCATCACATATTTTGTGTATAACAGGCTTGTTTCAAGCTGACAGTTCTAGAAGACTGGATAAAAAGTTGTTATCATAGTATCAAATGCATATGAAAATTGACTTCTTAATACATGGTTCAACTTATTATACTCTTCCCTACACAACGCAGTTAATGAATACCGAGCCCTAAACATATTAATATCGCTATCTTTTGGGTGTATCTATATTTTTTGGAATGCTAACGATTGTTTCGGGCATACCGGAAGTCATAAAGATGACTATATTTGTTTATTGGAGTAATTTACAGAGTGAATGAAAGCTGTCCCATAACACGGCCGGTTTTTCTGCTTTGCTAAGTGTTAATCGATAATCTTAACAATTTACAAACTTGTTCTGAAAAGGCTAACACAGGTTGGTTTGCCTGATTTTAGCCTAAGAAGCCATTCCAATTAGCTCAAAATTATTACTGGCTCATGTGAGGCATAAGATGGACAAAACACACAGTGTACTTGCCTGTACGTAAAGCACAACAGGCATACATCTAAGGAGCACATATTTATCTAAACATTCCATGTCTTACCTGAGAAGTTGCATTTCACTGGCTCCATTTATATAGCCTCAGTTAGGTTAGATTTATATGATCTTACAGTGTGCAACATAAATTGGGAACAAAACGGCAGACAGGTGGGATGTTTACTTCTGATTCCCTAACGAACGTTCGACAAGTTTGTCTATGGATCATATACGGAGCCCTGCTTTACGTGTGGTGGAGGTTATCTAGTCAATCACTACAATCTATTCGGGTGACTAAATTTTGTTCATTTACTTCGAAGTGAAAAGTAATCTAGAGTTTTTCACTAATGACATTGTTGTCGATTGCGTGATATCTAGCATACAAAATGTGGTGTGCTTTTATAGCTTACTTTCCTGCGTGTCTCCTGGACTCAACTATCACCAATCAATGGCAGCTGAGTAACTGCAGATGTTTCATTTAATCTCCTCAGAATAAATCCTGATAAACTGAAGTTGTTTTCGTATTCAATAATGAGCTTCCTCAGGCTCTTAACCGAAATTCTAACTCTACAGAGAAGGTGGCAGTTAGATCTGTACTGCTGGTTAATTCAAACTGTGTTTAGACAGACGCGCATTTCGACTACTTTGGTTAAAAAACTGCAACACAAACTGGTTTGTCATTGGAAATTAACATAACGAATGACAGATGGGCGGTGCATCAGAATGCAGCAGTGATATACCCAATTTCATCTCACAATGTATAACATTTTCTCAGATGTATTGTTGAACGTATCTATAGCTTACCAGGTCCGAATAGTTGCCGGAACGATGTGTTATATAAATTTCATACATTTCCAGTAATAGCGAGTAGTTTTAAAACGAATCAGGCTATTGTTAAATCTCGTTCAAATGATGATACAACAAGGAGGACCCAATTGAATAATGATGCTTTTTAAAACATGTGATGCGGGCTCTGACAATCATTGAATCAGCTCGGGCTTTGACATATTCTGTTCCCATAACCGCGAATTCAGTTTCATTACTTTTGCAATTCTGATGTTAGTTACTTGTTCTAGTCTACAGTGGATGTTTTACTGGTATAGTTGAAGAAAATTCACGTGGTGACGACAGTGCGAACTGTTTGCACGTGTTTCTTGAAAATACAACTGACAAACATTTTTGTTTCGTGGTCACACAGTTTGTGGTCTGTTGGATACGCGCATAGTTTGTAACTATGTAATGACACTTCACCACACCTATTACTCCAACAGGGCCCCATGAAAACCTTCACTTTGAGTAGATCGATGTCCCGAGCATAACCAATTTCCGAACTGTCAGCTTGTGTGTAACTGGCAAGTCTACCGATAAGAACCTAGTTCAGACCATTGCAAAAGTTTAAGTTCGTGCAGTAACGACGCATGTCAATATGGAGTGTCCAATTCAGGCTGTGTTTTCGGAAGCTCGATGATCTGACTTTAGATGATTGTGTTGTAGGCTAACCGCGCTCGTTTCTCACGTGTGAACATGTGACTAAGTCAGTATGATGGCACTGTATTCTTCAGACAACACAAAGATGTTAATCATCTGTTCACATTCAACGTATACATTCTAAGGAATAAGTGTTTTGTAGTGTTGGAAATAACCTGCAAATTAGATTAAGTACGCGTACGAGTGTGTGAGGTGAATAGAGGTTTGAGGACAGATGTGGAACAAACGCGGTTACATCATTAATCACGTGTACACACTTAGCTACCTTGTCAACTTTAACGATGATAGTATGATAATTTGGAGTGAGACAACTAGATTAAAACAAACACGCTTGTCCTCATTGTTGAAGTATATTACCAAACATGCTCGCGACAGGCAATAAGTAAGCGCTTAAAATTATGTGTAAAAAAACATGTTAATGTTCATATCAGCTTAACGTGAAATTACTTTGTAGTTCAATTGTTCCGTTATTGCTGTTTCCCATGAAGAACAACCCGGCTCATTCTATAATATTGTTCACATGAGTGTCCAACGTGTCGCTTTGTAACAGGCTTCCTCTAAATATCCACATTTCTATTAATACGTTTGTTCGCTGCTTCAAAATGTGCTTTTGTACAGTCAAACAAGTCCTACACTTATAAACCACTGCTTTTTGCCAGCGGTCAAGCAGGTAGCACACATGTTCTTCATCAGCAGTGAGGTACATCTTACAGCGATCGCTGGTGAGCGACCATCTGTAGACAGAGAATGTCTCATCTTCGATTGCAGGATAATTTACTGCCTCCTGCTGTCATGATGCGAGTTGAAAACCTGCAAGTTGTGAAGTACTGAAAAGATATGCTCTCTGGTCATCTGTGGTTGGCTTCAGATGTTTTTATAATATCTCCACAAATATTGAATTTAGGTGTGAGTGGTGGATGTTATCCGAATTAACCTGTAAGTATTTTTACACCATTAAATCACTGTTGCATCTTGTTTCATACAACTCACGTTTAAAAATGGGTAGACAGTGATCACATAATCTCATATGCTGGAAGAAACTACGTGTTTCATTTAAATGAATCTCTTCATTATTGTACACAACCGCGCATATTTACACCGTTGACTATACAACTATATATGCGTACAATAAGCGGTGCTATAGTAAACCCTTCCGGTCTTAACTTGCATATTGATGCAACTTTCATATGGAGATTATTTTAGTGTTTGCCCGGAACCTACTCATTGAATATATACAAATAATGTTTACAGGTCGTTTTAATCTGGCAGTCACATTGAAAAAACTTCGGCCGATATACACTATAGTAGAACTCCCGTTTTATCCCAGTAAATCGTTGTGCATGTGTTCAACAGATTTGAATGTTTCCACTCAGCTACGGGTGATAAATCGCATCAGAGGCAAAAACGGTCAGAAATCAGACGAAGCTACGAAAAAAGTAAAATATGTGACGAATTAATTGAGGTTGTTATTTCAACTTCACGCAAACCATTTAAATCTGCCGTCACTTCATAACGTATAGCAGAATTTGTATGCATATAAATTTTCCGCTATTATATGTCAAAAACAAGAAGCAGACTCAAGTGTTGCAATTATTAGAGCTTAATAGTAGCTTGAAAAGTGTATTGACATATTTCATGAAGTCTGTGATATCAGCCTAACCATGAAAATCCCAATTGAAGGGTTACCTCTTGAAGTAGAATAGCAACAAATTTGTCGCTTACGAAGATATTTATACAACTTTCCGCTTTTCTATAAGTAAGTATGATTAAGCATTTTTGTTTGATTATTTAGTACCATCTAACTGTGCAGTTGGAAACGCGGTTACTTCATAATTGTGTGGTCAGGTTTAGACGTTAGCCCTGACAGAGACACGTGCTACCAATGAGACTCATTGAAAGTGAGCGTAAACGACTGAATGAGAAATGTGCTATCAGGTAGGAGTTACAATAATTTCATATCCAATAAAATACCGCCTACTTACTGGCATACTTGTTTGCTTCACACAACTAACGGTATGGTTATTTTGGGGCTAAGAGTTGTCTTTTTCACGACGAAAGGCATTATATTTAGTCCTGCAAATGTTCTACTCAAAAAATGATCACGGTATGCAAATTTATTTGACTGTTCGATTTTGAAGACTTAAATGTCTCTATAGTATTCAAAGTATGACGAACCTTATAACTCAAGACATTGTGTATTTACAACTGCTAAGCAGCCTCTCAGGGAACGTTATGACTTTCGTGTTTCCTCAGATATCTTACTAAACACATCACCACTATTGCAAATGAAACTACAATCTCTCTGGTCCTAGTACTGTCGTAATTATAAAATATGACTTTGAAAGCAAGTTCCGGACTGATCCATGGAATCTTTTGGGTACTTGGTGATTTATTTAACCAAAACTTAGATAAATAGATGTAAATAAATTACTTCTGGTTGCAGTCAGCCCCAATATCATCTTACACAACGTAACCGTGACAGGGTTCTACGGTATGAATGACTTTTACCTACCATTGCTACAAATCACGTGAAATTTGAAAGTACTTCAACGGGTTATCAAAATTATGAACATTACAGAATGTGCCCCTATTTTCGTTATAAAGTTAATCACGTTTCATTGAAATTGTCAGGGATTGTATCAGGTAATACACGATTGTAAAGGCAAACGTTGTACATTGTATGACTAGCCCACTACGTCTACGTTTACATCTACAGTGACTTACCGTGACAGATATTTCTGTTGCCCAACTGCTGATAAAATGCACTGTTTTCTCTACTGTCAATCCATGAGGTATTAGTTTGAGGCTTCTTGTAAGTTACCGATGGAGAACAAAACGCGTGTTCCCGAAGTTGACTCATTTGATGAGCTTGGACGTAATACGCGCCATTACCGAGATACTCCGGAGGGACTTGTCTGCATCGTCCAGATGTGGGATCTGTTACAGATTCGGACACTGGTTTTAGGGCACAAGTACCAAGATCAATGTTTTTGATTATTCCTTGAAATGAAGGTTGCATAGCTGCGCTAAATAACGCTCGTTGAGTTGCATCGGTCCTCATTCTTGCAGGCAGTTGACCAATATAGAGCGGCTGACCAAAGTAGGTCAACGTCCGACTTTCCGCACTATGCGTAAGGAAAATTATTTCGGGTGTAAACCGCCGCACCGTTTGACGTCCGTCTAACTGAATGGTAACACTGGATAACATGTTGCTGATTTCGCCGGAATGAATAGTTAAATTGAATGTGTGCCATGGTGAAGGATTTGAGTGGTTCCACAAATCGTGGTTCTTTCCATCACACTCTCTGTACTCTAACATCACTGTGATATGATCCCGCGAAATTCTATATTGAGGCAGTCGAAGTTCCATTTCCAACTTAAGTCTTCCTTGGGGAAGCAATGTGATGGACAGAAATCTTCCAGTTGCCTCATCTTCAGCATATGCCAACAGTCCTTTGGGATTTCGAGTATAGAATTGAAAAGATAATGTATCATAGGGACAAGGAATAAAGGAAGGGAATGTGGCATAGCTTTCTGGTGAACGTAACAATAATACTGATCCATCACAATATTTAAAATATTTGGTGATTAGCTGAAACACGATGAAATGTAACACATGGGATAATTGGTTTCTCATGGTTTTATTCATGACAAAATAGTAGCTTCTTGTTCATAATTAGATTACGATATGTTAGCAACAACGAGGTATACAAAACTGAAACCATCTGCATAGTTTAGCTGCTGGTACAACTTCTTCGAAGTTTACTTCACAACTTGTTTCGCCGCTGATTGGCTAATATTTTATGTTACAGTAATTTATTTGATTGCACGCTTCAGTAAGGTTAAACTTGACCAACCACGTTTACGCAGTGCACGTGCGACATCTTTGCGCCAATCAGCTTGTAGTTTAAAAAAAACAGCGTATATTTCCAAAAGCCCGCAATATTCTAATGGGTCATACTAACCAGTTAGTAAAGCCCACACGCTTTCAAATGTGGCTATTAACGTATCCATGTGTGATAGTTATGAATAAAGACAAGTATATTAATTATGTAAATCTTGTAAATGAATACCACCAAAACAATGCATTGTTATCCTCTTTGAGGTAGGATTCCGTTGGAATCACAGATGATTCGGAACATATTTGCATGGTAATTAATCTACATTATAAAACTGTGCAATTAATGTTTCCATTCAGGTACCTTCAAATTGTGTCTTAGGATTTATGTGGAGGCCAGCTGATCTAAACAGTGGTTTTCACTGCGGTTAAGATGTTTCGGTTTAAGGTCAACCCAGCTGACTTGAAACCTTCCCAACCTAGCAAATCACTCGGCAATGCCTGTCTTCCATCAAATCTAATGCAGCATACAACTATTCGGAATCCTTTATAATAATTAACCTGTATAGACGAAAAAAGTAAGCGATGAACTGTGCCGGATTTTCGTTGATATTAGTTCAGTACCACTCGCAGTTTACTGAACACATCACATCCACAGACACAATTTAGCACTAGACGCACACTTTGCTTACATCAGGTCCCCACAGTAGTGGATACGTTTACCAAGATTGGGAGTTGAATTCCAATCATGGCTTCACAAGGCAACTGTGTTCACAGCCGCGTCAGTGATCGCGCCTCAAACACGAATGGGACGTCGTCGTAGGCAAAATCCTTAATAAAGAATTGCTGTGTTATACTTCACACGATAACTTGTTCTCACATAATTTATGCTCACCAAGACTGCAACAGTAAAGCGTAGCTAAAATTCAAATATAAACCTTGATACTTACATGCACTACTGACGAAATCTATCAAGAACAAACTTCGAGTCTACTGCTCGGTTTTGAAATGGACTGGCTAAAGTGTTTATAAGAACGCGAAATCAGCAGTTACATATAAATGAAGTTGAATTTCTGAAAATCAGACAGCATATTTTTCCAAGGACATACCACTGCTGGAGACTGCACACTTTGTCAGTACATACATGTCAACGGGCATTATATATTGCTTCGTTCACAGCATTATAACAAAAAGCAGTTGTGTGCGTTCATAACAGAATGTATACGTTAGATGTTCGCATGTACTAGACTAGTGACTTGGAATGAATAGTTATCACAACATTCCCAGCTGGTGTAAGCATAGCGGAGTTTCTTTTTGTGAGTAGAAAAAAGGTTATTTAGTTTGCAAAGTCAGGTGTATAAAACCTGTGGGAGTTAAATAGACATTGCAGACGTATAAACCTCTGTCGACCGGTGAACCTTTCACTTCAATTCAGTTACTTATTGATGGTATGCTGTATGTAACAGAGTTGGCAAGACCTTTACGAAATATGAATACATGTTACCAAGAGTTGGGTAAGAAATAAAGTTGAATTCAGAAGAAAACAGTTAGTGAGAGGTACTTATTTACTCTGTTGCCGTCGGATGAGATTAAACTTAAGCGAATCTGAAACAGACAAAGCTTCGACCCTTAAGTAAATAGAATTAAGCTTATCGGAAGCCACGAAATGACTTTAGCGGTGAGTGCTCACTGTCAGTCGTTTTCTGGCTGATGTAGCAACAGAAGTACATAAGAGTAAAACAAAAATCGCAAGTTTTAATCAGAAAGAGAGTGGTTAACATTCCTTGAGTTGCTTTTAGCACAAACATTGATTATGGAAGAGGGAAGATAACGTTCGTCTTGAACACCTTCAGTCGACTGAATTGTAATATTCTTTATCAAAGCAGTACTTCATTACAGATGTTTGAAACCATGAACACACCTCTGTCAACACGTTACAAGGGATGGTCAGCAGTGCAACTATGATTTGCGACTGTTTATTCCACAAGTACACCAAGATACTAGAGTCCATGGCTGTATTGAGAACATACTAGACAACTTCAAGCTAGAATTGTATAAGTTGTATATAAAACACGTTTCTTTATTCATTAGGAACATACCCAACTTTTGTTGTGGTCATCTATGAGAACATCTTGACTAAATTTCTAGGAATAAACAAGCCTCCGGCAACTCATCACGGTTGGGACATATGATCTTGTTAGACTTCTACACAATGAAAATGATTGCTGAACACTGTATGGTAACAGGATCCGGTCCATCTCACTAACCCTACGGTTCTGATATATTGGCTGTTGATACCTAGGTGATAACAGAGAATTTTTATACCTAACTGTGAGGTTTGTAACACTATCATGATTTCTTAGGTATACACAAGTCTACCTTGGGTATACTTTTTGATTTCCTGCAGTTATTTGTTCTATGTTACATTTTCTGTTCAGAGCCGAAATTGAACCCAATTTCAGTTAACCGCTCGGCACTATCTAAAATTCGATTATGCTGGTCATATGTTTGGTCATATGTTTGAACTGAAAATGCCCGAATCCAGTAACAGATAAACACAGTACAAATTCGGGTACTGTAAATGAATGGACTAATCGACTTAAACGGCGCTTACTGTTTATGTATACTACTAACAATACTAACACTAAGTAATGTCGGAAGCATGTCAACTGTATCCTATTGCTTGCGGCATAAGGTTTCTTTTGGATAATTAATTATCAGCGTGAACATTAGTTAAACTGAGAAGGCGAATATTGCCATTAACAATATGTGTATATGGCAGGTAATTAGCAGTGTGCCAAAGAGATATGGACAACAAAACCTTATTTCAATTTCATAAAAAGCCTAAGAGCGAAGTGAAAACAATTTTCATTGTTGTAAATCACCGTTTTAAACAGTGATTGTTTTTAAGCACGGTGAAAGCATGGGATGATGTGAGAATACCGTTCAGGTTACAGTTCATTTGCCGACTGAAGTTGTACAAGTCTTGGAGCTGAAAGTTGCTTTCATATGGCAACGAATTGTTTAGCTTATGTGGTGGCGTCAAGGCTGGATATGTTGTTCAGCACGTTGCACATAACTAAGTAGTTATTGAGGATAATGATAGGTAAAGTCAGAAGGCGAATACCACCAATATAAATACATAAATAGCATGTACATAGCAATATACTAGGTATCGGTAGATAAGAGAACCGTAGGATGTAACAATAGAACATAGAAATCGTGCTAGTGTGATATGGATGGCCTTGGTTCTTATGCAACACCAACATTGATACTGGAATATTGTGGGGTACGACCTACGAACGGATCAATGTGGGCGTAGTTCTTGACTTATAGTTCGTTTGTTGGATGAAGGTGGACACGTCCTGTAGTCGAAAATATTTACCGTAGAACCGTTTGCAGTTTAGCCCATTTGGCGGCGTGAAGACAAGTTGTGTTGCTCAACTTGCTGAGTAATTGACATAGTGTCCTCGGCCACGAGCCATGTCAACCAATGAAAAACACAAAATACTTTTGATACCAACACTAGCGTTGCTGACAGAGTTGGAAGTACCGATCTGTTGAAATAGTGGGAAAATAGCTCATCCACCCCTGAATAAGCTGAGTATTGAATACGATACACTAGAAGGATAGTTAAACTGAATGTGTGCCTGACAAGTCCAATAAAACAGTTAAGGAACACGTACGGATGGACACATCGAGGTTGTGTTGATGAGTCTGCCAAGATGGTTCTGTTGATCAAAAAGCGTTTTGTCACCGTCGGACTGGGTCATTCGAGCTCCTACGTGGTCATTCTTATTGATGTGTTATACAGAAGTACATGACAAGGCCTCTGCATACGTTATAGCAGTGTCCTTGAGTAAGTTATGTCAAACAGTAAACAAGATAATTGATTGGCGGTACTAACAATACCTTACTGACGTAGTTGTTATCGTTGAGCGCGTCAGCTATCGACTGCCAGGCGATGTATTGAGCGTTGATTGTTAGAAACGTTGTCGATCTGATAAACACAGCCACTTTTATATTTCACAGCATCTCTTGGTATACGGGGTAACAGTTTAGTGCAAGTTGAGTAGGACATGCTGGTGGGCTAAGCCACCTGAATGCGTAAATGACAAGCTCAACAGGTTAATTCATAAACACGTACGACCAAAATATTTCTGGTGTGGCGACGGATTTAACAAATTGTTTCGGTAGACTGACAAACGACCCATTAATTTCGGACTAGGGCATTCCAATCTTAATAACAGTCGTGGTGGGTTTTTAATCTCCGTTTGAGGCTAAGTGTCATGGATCAAGTTAATTACTATGGAAACTGCATTTTCTATTACGGTCAGCTGTGATACAACTCTTCCTTAGGTTTTGAAGTAGCTGCATGCTTCATATACTTTTTACTCCTTTTTCTCAGTTTTCAATTATGTTGAACTGCACCACGATGGTATTGTTTACCGAGGCATCATGCTTGGTATGGAATGGCAGTAAGCTCTGATGAACCAGTTCTTGTTAGCACCTGTAAGTTGCAGTAATCTGCTACAAGGAGTTGGCTTCTCAATCGGTCGTGTCATATTTAAAGTTAGCGGTTATTTTGTTGTTTACTAAACGGCTACTGGTATCCGAATTTTGCATAACCTACCCGTTGCAGCTACGCGTTTCCTATTCTGGACGTATAAATATTATGATATTGGTGATGATGATTTTGGATAAAAGCATATTCAACTCACTCGACTTCCATATTACAGTTGGATGTTCCAATTTGTTTCTTCTATCCAGCTGTATCCATCAACGCTCTATTGTCTTCCATCCCAGGTAATATAAATAGAAAATTTATCACAGGTTTTAGTGTATCTATCAACAGTTTATGTTGGCTACAGCGCTGTCGGCTGCAGCTGTCCACTTTTTAAGTTGCAGCCCCCCAACGGTCTCCGGAACACAAACTGCCTTCAACCCTTAAGTGCAGAAGAGTACAGCTTCCAAGAATGATTTAGGAAAAAATTTGAAATAGGGACGTACTTTATTGATCGCATGATAGCGTGTACCATACAGAACCTCATGTCACTGTGGTAGCATTTTCCGAACGTATTCCTTTGTCTAACATAGATGCAAGTCCACCTGATTCTATCGGTTTTCGATATCATGATCTCCACTGTGAGACCTGTTTCACAAACAAAAGCCTGTTAGCTACTGTATGTACCTACTGCCTAATAGTCGGCGGCTGATTTTACCTCTATAGGAGTGGACTTCGTTCATCATTATTCTCGAGGATGATATATCCGCCAACATTACCCTTGTTCCTTGTAGAACGTCCTGCGAGTGCTGACACTCCGTCGACTGGACAACCAAGGCGGATCCTAAATTTCCAATTTTCCAATTTTCCTCTAAGAACTGCCCTTGGTTGAATAAATCCTTCATTTGTACACTTGACCACGCAAACAAGTAACACATTCCTAAGTACCAGTCTATTGAATAAGCAGGTTCCAGGGGCACGGAAATACAGATTATAAATGTTTTGCTATCCATAGGGGGACTACTAATCACCGTTCACCGCGTCGATTTTCTTATGTAACAATACCCAAAGTTTAGCTACCACGCACATGCTAGTCCGTTCGATGTACTTAAGCAACTTGGTTGTTCGGCTGATAAACACAAATAATCTTCTTTGTCCCGGCCTGCTGATATTGCTAGCTTAGTAATCGAGTAGTTACAGTAGCCGTGCAGTGGAGACTACGCAAACCGTGACTAGCTGGTTTTGGAATCTTAAGTTACTGTTAGATAACTTGATCCGTCTTTTCAACCTACACTGTTAACAAATAAACTTCAGAGTCTGCTAGAAATTCGTGTCCCACTATGCATAAGCATTAACATTATGTGAGTGTACAGTAGTTATTTTTGTGATCAGGATTTCAGCAAATATGCCATGCTGATTATTCAACGATAAATATCGCAATAGATGACTACAGCCAACAGCAATATACGATGCCGATAAGAAACGAGTAATCATGCTTTTGAAAACAATCGAAAATACATATCATTGTGTACACGGAACTTCAAGCAGACTAACAGTTTGTAATAACTAAAACATTTGTCTCAGTGCTCTCTACCGTAATCTCCTATTTGCAGGAGTACGAGTTCAGAAATATGTTTATGGGTTTCCAAACTATAAGCAGACGGATGTTAACCCAAGCTGTGGTTGACTACTCACCCTCTAAAATTGCCATGACATTGAATCCTGATCGGTATGCGGGAAAGCAATAACTGTACTAGGGTATGATGAATATATTTAACAGTACCTCTATATCTATGAGCTGGTTACTGAAAGGAAGACATTTCCGGATGAAAAAAATGCATTTCAGCTTATCGTCTGTACAAGAAATCTGATGTATCTAGGTATGGCACTTAAAACGTCGGGTTGTTTATCAATCTGGTGATGGCCAATAACACTGACACACAGCTCGAGGAGAAGCAAATTTGCCTAAATAACAGTGAAATCCGGTTGTCCTGTCAACTTCACCGCAAGTTATGATGCAGAGTTAGACATTAGTTTATAATGCCACATCGATCGATCAAATGCAGTGGTTATGAATTGTAGGAACAATTTATATGAACTAAATCAAACCGGTATTGCATTGTTTTTTATGTACCCATCATCAGTGCTAGGCTTTTTAATTGTTTATGTTGTGTTTTAAATATCGATGGGTTAGTTTGAAAACCTCAGTTCAAGAGCGGTTTCATGCATAAATGCACACTTAAGTGAAAATGATGAGGAGAAAGTCAATCTTTATTTCGACTTGCGCACAAGGTTTAAAGTAGCCTCAGTAAAAATTACTTAAAGCGTTTTCTGCGAACTCATTTTTTTTGAATACAAAATTGATGTTTATTGATGTTTATCCTCATCACTCAACTGTCATCTATGCGCAAAGGTTGTCAATTGTTTGTTTTCGAAATGGACGCCACAGAGCCCTGATAAAATGTAAAAGAACAATTTTTCGACACCTTCGGCAATGACACCAACGTATCTGTTGAAGTGCTTAAGCTTGAAACTGGCTAACAACAGCCACGTTGCTGCTCTTTCTTACATGGAGTTCTGATAAGCTCCTTCAAAACACAGACCTATAGTGCAGCATACTGGATTTTTGTGGCGTGGTGAGGACTGGGTCAATAGTATTGAGTCAGAGTGACCGAATTCCGCCGATTAACACTGTTGGCAGTCACGTTTATAAGCGACTGAACCTGGAGGACGATAGAGAGCAAAGGGTGGCAACGTTTTACATGAAAGTTATACAATGGGAAATCTGGCGAGTATATTTGAATAACGATTATCAACGAAGCATTTCTAATCTCCTTACTTCGCAGTGCCAGTTTTCATGAGATTTGTCTAACCCTCATTCCTGAATGAATACACACACAGCATCACAATTTATCAGATAATGTATGTTGCACTGAAGTAGAAGGTTGCCAGTTCGAGATAATTTTACAAAGGTCAACAATTTTACATTGTAGATATTTATTTTGACATGCAGAATATACATGAAATATATAAAGAATCGGGCAGGGATACGACAGACTTATTATCTTCTCAGATGCAGAACGGATTTCACAAACCTTGTTGAAGTAAGCGTTCGTGTCATGAATGAAGATTTGCTTTTATGAGTGCATATGGTTCAGTTTTGTTACCGATGAGGCAAACGTCACCATATTTCTAAAACTGGCATCAGATTGTGGCCCCAGATTGATTGAGAGTTTATGAATTTTGAGAATCTTGATGAATTTGATAACTCAGGTTGATGGTTTGAGTGTTCGGTTGTTCGTCACACTTGCCATCCAAAACGCAAACGTTTTGACCTCCGTGAGGTTGACGGTATTATAATAAACATTTTTTTGATAAAAGTTGTTTACAATTATTTGACGTATGTAGGGTGCAGTTACCTTGATTGTTGATGAGATGTTTGCAATCACATTACAAAGCTGAACAAACAACTGGACGCCAAAATGAGAAATGTAACAAATGCTGAGTGGTCAGTCTACTTATTGAAAGCATGTTACAGCTAATCGCAAGCAGACTAGCAGAAGGATGTTTGACAAAAAAACAACGGCAGAACCATCTTAATTCCCTTACATCATTTTACCGTTATCGCCTACTTGTTACATTATATATCGTCATGGAATGCCAAACGCGATCTAGAAAATCTGAAATTTATATCTCCGAACATCACAAGTATTGTATCATGGTGTTTCTGCAGCTCCAGCCATCTATATAATGAAGTTTATCAACCATTGGTCTCGGGTACGTTGAAAAACCTAACATATCGTACAAATATTGTTGAATCCGTACATATTTTACCATAGCACTTGCACTCGGATTAAACGTTTGCCCCTGCAGGCTGTGGGGTTGAAGTTGTTGATTCGTGTTTCTTCTTAAATTGGCTAACGGAAGGCGTAAACATTCCTTGCAGATATTTGTTGTATTTGACAAGACTGGAGTGAACAACAAGGTGGAGATTGCGTGCTGGGCATTATTGATTCAGTACACCTACAGTAATATGCAAACTCTCCTGCTCTTTGGATCAGCTCACAGCCCGGTGACGAATGCACTATAGTTACAATCCGTAGATGGGCCACTAGAATTTTGGGAGGTATTCGTTAGCAATCAGAGTGGGCACTGATTTTGGAATAACCTACCATTGTCTGTCAAACGTCCATCATTCCCTAACGAATCCACTTTCAGACCGGACATGAACATTCTTTTAGTTTGACCATGAGGATCAGTGTGGTGAAGAAAGTCTGCGTGTGGTCTGTCACACTTTTTGTAACTCAGGTGCATTTTCTATTCGGCAAAGTGCGCCTAATAGATTCGTGATGGATTGCAGGTGGACTACCGCTCTGCTACGTTATTCTCCGATCATCTTTTGTCCAATCTTTTCCTACTCGTGCCGTTGCACTTACTGATTTTCCTAATCTGTCTCATTGCATCCACGGTGCTGTCCAACGACTTTTATTGGCAAATCTCCTAATAAACAGTTGATTGTACAAAAGCATATTAAACTTGCTGCATTGTTGTGACATTTGTAAGAATCTGAATTGCCTTAGACGTTAAATTGCGTGTCTGAACAATTTCTTTTTGCTTGTGTGTACGACATAACCGGAACCAGACGTACTGGACGGCGCAAACGAGCTTACTGGCAACCAGTGACCTACTGAGCAGCCAGTCAGTTGATCTACTTGACAGACAATGATCGTCTGTTTAGGATAATAGAACCATTACTGTCTTCCGTTCATGTGTCATACCTATGTACCCGTAAGTCGTTAACTCAGAAACCCTCTGCGAAATGTGCACACTGATTTAAACTCCTGATAAGCAATGTGTATTTTGACGGATTCATTCAAATAGATTTCGGTCACATCAAGTAAAAAAAAACATAACAAGTAATGTGATTGTTAAACAAAATCAACTGGAATTATGGCAATCACTGCGAACGATCAAGCGGGACAACTGGTCGCTAAGTTGTAACCTTTAGACTGATATATCCTTGATTGTTTATTGTTGTCACTATGTCTCCAATTGTGAATTCTGTGCGGCACATGTCAACCATTTTTAACTCATTTATGATTGTTCGTTGCCTGGGTACCCCGTGGTGCTCTTTCGTCAGCTTCGGAAGGTTAAATTTGTGAAACGAACAGCATTATATTTTTAGTTATAGGGTTGACCTTATCCAGTTTTCATTTCTCATCAGTTGGCAACGGTGGACATTATAATATGGACTGCACCTAAGCCGGAAGTATGTTCCACATTGTGTTAATCTATTGTCTGATTCTAAATTGTCGACCAGTTAGCGTTATTGATTTGTGCGTTCGTATTCATGCGTGCCTTCCTGGTGGATAAGAAAAATAAGGCAATCGATTTAGTCCTCTAACAGAAACGACACTGATTCATTTCAGGTTGAACACACACACAATTGATTGTAGCTGTCGCCTTCCCACAGACTTTCTATTCGGCCCATTTCGAAAAGAAGCACTAGACTCGATTTTCGCTCTCATTATAGCTCGTCAGTAGTGCATATCATCGCCACTGCCGAGATTAGAACCATGGCCACTCTGTTCATGAGGCAACCGTGTTTACCACTGCACCATTGAGCTCACATTAGGCACGACCGAATTATTATATGTGAACGCTCAATCACTTTCACTTGTGAGTAATGATCAAGTTGCTAGATCGCCTCGATTGGAGACATGTTTACTGGCAGTAGCAGTGGCAAGGACATGCACTAATGACGAGCTCTACTGAGAGCGAAATTCGAGTCTTATGTCTCTTTCCGAAAGGGGTCGACTGGAAAGTTTATGGGATTGCGACATTTGCGATCAATTGTGGGCGACGTTCAACTTGATATTAAAAAAATCCCCGACTACTCATCAGTAATGATTCATTTGGTTGTTGGTTTTCGAAGAAGGCATTCTACGCACTTGTTGGTAATCTAACCGAATAACCTTGGAACGTTTGCGTGAGCTTCACTAAGTTGAGTTACTCTGTAATCGCACAGACATTCGAAAAATGTATTTTGCCACTGTTTACTGGAAAGCCAGGTCGCAGATTAGACTCTCAGGCTTATCATCTGGTTGTTTTACATGATCCGTGGATGCTTGCCAAAGTTGGAGTTTGTCAAAGCTTATACACTCTAAGTACGCAGATTGTGATACATTGCTAGCAGGTAGCAGAGCATGTCGTAATTAATCCAGATGGCCCAGTTACGTATCAGCAGCTCAAACGCACAACGGGAAGAAAATTTATAATCAATGACGGTGCTTCTAATGAATCAACAACAATTAGGTGCGTATAAGTGGCATATTACTCTACACATTTTATAGAGTCTTGTTCTAATGTATTTATTTGAAACAGCTTGAAATATGGTTATTAACACTGGGGAGGTTACTCGTCGTTCTGAACAATCACTACGCGCCCTTTGCTCTCAAAAGCTATTACTTAACAACTGGGGATTCATGCATGAAACGATAAATGGTATAAGTAGTGCGGGATAAAAGAGTAATTTCTTGTCCGTTTATACCAACGCGGTTTCGACGACTGCCGAACACAGTGCTATATGCAGGCGGCCCGATAGACAAGTAAAACACCACACCCAGTATAAAGAAGGCAAATGCTGACTGTAACAACCACTATGGATCAGATCAGTCATAACGTGTTTTTGGCAGCCTCGTATGCATACACACTATAAAGTGGTTTGGTCAACTTAGGACTAAATTATTCGTTATACCCCATCAGTGACTGGCTATAGATGTGATGCAAATCATGTCGATTATCAAAATGAAGAAACATGACAGAGCTATCAGACGCATAAATAATTACTTGTCTGGAACACACTAATATTATTCAGTAATTGATTTTATTTAATTAAACTGTCGTCCGAATGT